>CAJHQQ010001964.1:0-76872 GCA_905132885.1 Moricandia moricandioides
TGTTTTCCTAGTGGCAATTCTAGCCACATTAGTGCATCTTGGGCCCATTATACTGCCCTGACTCCACAATAACATAAGATTAGCCTTTTCCACAAAACATTCACACATTATTAATTTTATAATTCGTAGTAATTAACAAAGCATATGTTTCTATCATAACAAACAGAGGTTTATCTAATAATAATCCGTCGTTTCTTGTCAAACTCGATTTTATTTTTTTAATATGGTGTAGAAGGCATCAGTTCAAATCTAATTATATGATTAAAAGTGTGAGAAGAATTGCTTGCTATTTATTATTCCCTCCGTATGAAGTTGTTTTAAGTTTTTTATTTTAATTTTATTTCATGATATTCTCTTTATTCTAGATAAAATTTAATGGAGGTAAACGACCTATTTTCACACCAGAATTATCGTATAATAATATTTTCACACAATTTTCTCATGTTCGTCCTAATTGCACACATTCTAAGTATATGAACCTATTTATCCCAATTTTTAAAGATCGAAACCCAAAACCACACAGACAAAAGTTTAGCTTGGTTTTACTGGTTTAGAATTTAAACCAATATCAAACCAGTTGGTATCAAACTGAAATTAAAACTCGACTTAACTTGATATTCAAATAGTACTCGACCAAACTCTTTAGTAGGATGTTGGGTCAGGTTTTATTTGAATATCAGGTCAGATCTAATTATAGTTTCAGTTAGATACCAACTGGTTTAATATGGGTTTAATTAGTATGATATCGGTGTAGAGTCTAAACCAAGCTAAATTTTTGTCTGCGTGATTTTGGGTTTTGATCTTTAAAATAGGGGTAATAGGTTCATATATTAAAATTGTGTACAATTGAGTTCATATACTCAAAAGATGTGCAATTAGGACGAGCATGAAAGATTGTGTGGAACTATTACTATACGATACTTCTGGTGTGGAAATAAGTCGTTTACCCAATTTAATGTTATTTGAGAATTATGATCAATTATACAATTTAATGTTATTTGAGAATTATGATCAATTATAAAATGCTATATATTATTCTTATTGATTGGACTAGTTTTAGTTAATAATATTTATATATAATTAAGATAAATGATATAAAATTTTGTATTTTTCTTAGTTTATGTGCATCAATCTTAAATATCAAGTAAAATGAAATAGAAGGATTAACAATTTACAGAAGAAAAAAAAATTGATTACTCAGACTACAATAAAATAATAAATGATCTGACGGAAAATACTAGAATCCGATCCAAGGACCACAAATGCATATGGTCATGTTTTGCTTCAGAATGGAAAGAACTTATTCATCTATCTTCTATGTTCACCTTGTTTTCACTATCATTTATTTCATGATTTGAATGTTCGTGTCGACCTTTTTGCCAAAGAAACTACGCACAAGTTTCTATATTTTCTCATGTACCGATCATAACAAACAGAGATTTATTTGATGAAAATTAGATGTCTCAAACAAGGTTAATATATAATTCAAAGAGCTCCGACCTTCATTCAATCCAGATTCACAACCAGCAGGATACCACAAGAAGAAAGTGTATTAGGACAAATCTCATAGTAACATGTTCTTCCATCCATGCCTGATCAAGATGAAGATCAACGGTTGAGAGAAAATAACATGCTCTGGCCACCGGGAAAGTAAGCCACATTAGGAGATCTAGCAAGTGTAGCTGCGACCTCCCTGGAAGCTTCAATCCTCCTAAGCTCGATAAGTCCCATACCAGCTTTTGCCGCAGCATCAGAGATCAACTGTGCAGCTTCACTCTCACCTCCAGCTCTTATAACAGCGGCTCTCCTCTCTTGATCAGCCTTCATCACCGCAAACTTAGAACGCTCTGCCTCTTGCTGAGCCACTTGTCTCCACAGCCTTTGATAACTCGTATCCGTAAGACACGTGCGTGATTGCAACGTCATCGAGCACAATGTAGAAAGTCTTTGGTTCTTTTGATTATCGATTCACGAACAAGCGCTGAGACCTGGGGACGCTCTGTGAGGAGCTGGTCGGCGTTGAACTGTGCAACCACGGCTTTTTAAAACCTCGTTTCCAATAAAGGAAGAACCTTCTCGTCATACTCTAATCCCAAGGTTTGAAAAATGTAGGAAGACGCATAACCTTGACGCATGGTTACCATCACATAAACAAGTCGAATAATATTTGATTAAAGTAGCATAAATATTCTACATTTCCATAAACCCTAAACCCTAAGAGAGCCTATATAGCCCTCAATAAAGTTTTGTAGATAATCAACTAACAGATAATATGTGAAATACATTAGTTAGTTACATTCGGTTAAATGCCGTAGCATCAAGCCTTTTGTAGAAATCATCCAGTGTCATCTCTTGAGCTTTGTAGATCTTATGCACAATCTCATCAATCTCTGCTCTGTTGTATGTCTTTTGTTTCTGCAAAGATATAGCGATTTTTGCTGCATGTTCTGGTAAACGTATATAGCTCTGCTCAAACATAGTAGCTCTCTCTAGCACTGCTCTGATGTCTGCTTCTTGCACATTCACGACTCTTTCATATATAGCTCGTGCATTACCATTCTCATCTCTGTAGATACAATATTCATCTTTCTTCTCCCAATGAAAAGTTCTTCTGCCATCAGCGTCATAACCTCTCATTCCATGCTCTATACAACCTTCGATCAATAGTGGGTTTATCCAATCGATCGATCGTGAACTTCCTGAAGCATAAGGATTAGAAGTACAAAACTGCTGTACACCTGGGAAGGTGGTGTCGATCAATGTGTTATGGCTATCATCGATCGATCTAGGATGTTTGCTAGTGTATAGATCATAATGGGTCGGCTCGTTCTTTTTCTTCGCACTGTTGATCGATGCTGGTACCTGTACTCGATTGATGGCTGCTGTTGTTGTCCAAATAAATTTCATGATCCATTAGCCATAACAAGGAATTCTACTACCTCCTCCTTATGTATGTTTAGAATTATTCCATAAAGAGCACGTGCACGTCCTTCTGTGTCTCTGAAAATTTCAAACTCATATGGTCGAAGATAACCAACATTTGTATCTTCTGCTCTAAGATCTTGTTCTGGTGTGCGTCTAATATCGATCGATGGCAGTGAGATGCCGTCAATCGATGCTCGATTATCCACATTTGCGTTCATTACCCAGCCAGCTTCTTCTAGTGCTAGGCCACGAGACTCAATCAGCTCTTCCTCTCTGTAATCTGCATCGTGTTCTTCGTAAGCTTCATTGTATCCTTGGTATGCCTGATGGGTGTCGATCGATCGTGTATGGTGAACGTCGATCGATGCTCAATAATAAAACTATTGGCTGAAAAGGTTCCCAACTCCATTAGCCATCACAAGTATATCTGCCACATCCTCCCTCGTGACATGCAAAATTCTGCCATCCATAGCTCTTGCGTGATCATCTGGATCTCTCATAATACTGAACTCATCTGATTGTAGATAACCATATTCCCTCTTGCGTTATGCTGCTGAATCTAGTTTGGACTCTCAGTTAATACCGGTATCGAGTGATGGGAAACATGAAAACACACCAGCCTCTTCCTTAGCAATACATTGGTATTCGATTATCTCTTCTTCTCTGTAGTCTTCGTCGTACTCGAGGTAAGATGGGATGTAATCAAGATCTTCATGGTAGGTGTTGATCGGTTATGAAGGGTGGGTATCGATCGATAACACAGAGTAGGTGTCGATCAATTGTTGAACTACAAGCTCGTCGATCGATTATTGAACTGCAAGCTTGTTGATCGATTGTTTGGGTTGGGTATCAATCGATTCTCCATCTTCCGACTCCTCATTAAACTCATAATCGCAGAAGCATGTGGCCACAAGCTCTGCATCATTACACAATTCAATAAGAGTACCTTTATTCTTATTCTTAACAGGCTCATAAAAAATATTTTGATCAATTAGAGACATATACAACATGTGTAACTTTATATTGCATATAGCTCCCACAATAGCCATGAATGCTCTCCCAAGTAGTTTTGAAGAGTTCCAATCTATCCTGATGTCCATCACATGGAAGTCTACTGGGACTAGGCTGTTGTTAATATGCATTGGAACATCTTTTACCATCTCTCATGAGTTCACTCTTGAGCAGCCTACGAATGTGAAAGAATCATTGGAGGGTTCCACTTTCAGGTTCAGCTCTTCTGCCATACACTTTGGCATAATTCTCAGTGATGATCCAGTATCACAAAGGGCATTGGGATATTTGTTGCCCTTGATGAAGCATGGAACCACGAACTTTCCAGGATCAATTTTCTTCCTCAGAAAATTCCTTAAGATGTTTGAACATGATTTCTATATCATCATTTGTCTCCCTTGTTTCTCTGAAAAACATCTACAATTTATGAGTATTATAAGCTTCATCAAAAGAAATATGTAGGAATTTTGAAAACTCTTTTAGCAAAGCTATCCATCTCCTTCTCATTGGCTTCTCTGTTGATGTTTGGGGATGTTTTGCCTTCTCTTGGAGTGTCCCTCATCTTCTCTATCAAGATCCATAACTTTAGACGTGTTTGTATTCTATTCTGAAAGCGTCACGGTCAGACGCACAATCAAACTTGCATTAGTGTTCGGTAGTCGAACTGGTTTTCTCATTTGTCGATCGATGCTAAGGTCGCACTATCGATCGATACCTCCATTGCTTTGTCGGTTGGTGCTCTGAATTATGTGTCGATCGATGTTAGTCGATTCACACGAAGCCACTAATACTGCAGGATTCGCTGTCGATCGATGGTCATTTCTCGGTGTCAATCGACATCAATGGGAACTGTCGAATGACATAGAACTTTCCACACGAAAATCTCCTTCTTGGAGTTTCTCTCTTAACCTCCTGCCAAAAATCATCATCAATCAATGCATTGACATGGTGCTTCTGTCCAGACTTCATTTTCTCCTTATTCAAGCTCTCATGCCTCCTAATGGTTTCACTTGTCTGCATCACTTGATTCTCCAACTTCTTCACATGGGTACTAAGGTTTTCGAACTTGGTATTGAGGTTGAGGTACAAACCATCTATTTTTCCATTGAAATCCACGGCCATCTTCTGATGTCCCTCTAAACTCTGTCAACCATTGCTTTGATCTTGCTTTCTTGAGCTTCTGGAGAAGGATTATGGTAGTAGGAAGATCCATAAGTCTTGTGTTGTTGAAGGGCTTTCGCTGTGAACCATGATTAAAGTTACTCATTTGACCACTCCCATAAGAGTGCCTGTTGAAACATGGATTTCATAGTCTCAGGAAACCATTTTCATCAATGTAGTTCACATCCCCTTCTTTAATCTCATCATCTTCAGACTCTATTGCTTCTACTTCTGCAAAAGTAAACTGCTTCTTGAGAAATTTTTGAATACTATCCAATTTTTCCTTGAATTCTTCAATGACCTCCTTGCTCACAGCTGGATTTGATTTCCTTCTCTCAAAATCTGTTTTCTTGGTGCTGCTGCTGGATGCCATATTCTCAATCAATCTTGTAGCTTCTTCAGGACTCCTAGTGCTGAAATTTCCCTCACTAGCTGTGTCCAAAGCCATTTGATACTGTAATCCAGTACTTTTAAAGAAAGTGCTAAGAAGCTGCACTTCGTTGAACCTGAGATGTGGACAATTTCCCTGGTATGATTTGAATCTGATCGAGGAGTTTCTGAAATACTATGATGGTTCTTGTGAAAAAGTAGCAATCTTGCTCCTCAGATCTTCTGCTCTTGCGTCATCAAAGAAGTTACGCAAGAAAGGTTCTTGATATCAGTCCAGGATGTCAAAGATCCTGGTGCTATCTACTTATGCCAATATGAAATTTCTCCAGCAAGTGAGTACTTGAAGAGCTTACAAAATAGATAGTCCTCAGGGACTCCATTGGGTTTAATAGCAGTCACTAGATCCTCAAATCGCTCCAGAAGATACATAGGGTGTTCATGTCATAACCCATGGTAAGGCGTATGCGCTACAAATCCGAAGAAAGCGGGCTTGATCTCAAAATATTTTCTATGAAAATATGGAGGGCGAATGGCGGATCTCTTGGCGTAGAACTGGTCTGGACGGTTGTAGTTAGCCAGTGTTCTCTGAGCATCTTGGGCATTAGCTTTAGGTTGAGCTACTGCAGCGTCTGTTTCTGCTTCTACTTCTGCTTCTGTATCAGAGATTACAGTCCCCTGATCGTCTATCTTCTGACCTGCTGCATTACGGAGATGATCGTTGAGGTCACACAAGTCTCCATTCTCACCCTGAACCAATACTAAATTCACAACCATCTGAACTCGTCTACTGTTGTCGATCGATGCAGGTAAGTTGTTGTCGATCGATGAGGTGTGATCGATGAGGTATGATCGATGCTCGGGTTCTGATGTCGGTCCATGTTGTCCGTAAAGAAGTGTTGGTTGATGATGTGTAGGTGATGTCGATCGATGCTTGTCTTCCTTTGCGGATCGTACGTTCGAGTTTCTCTGGGTTTGAGGATGGTAATTCTTGTTCTTTATTGCTCCTGATACTCTTTTGCATGTTCCTGAAAAACAAAGAAAAAGAAAATTTTAGTAACTTAAAAGTAAAAAACAAACCTAGACTAAATCCTAAAAATTAAATCTAATGGCGATCAATGCTCCCCGGCAACGACGCCAAATTTGACATGGTGTGTTTATTGTTCTAGCAGGGTATGAATATCCTAAACAATTAACTATCAAATTAACCCTAATCTTAACACACAAAATAGTACTCTTGCCAAGAGAGATCAAGTGTAGTACTTATGGATCGAATCCACAAAGAGCAATGACACTCAATAGATTTCTTATTTCTAAAGACTAAGCTAGGTAAATATATATATATATATATATATATATATATATATATATATATATATTAGTAGCAAACAATTAGTTTAAGGAAATATTCTTTATCAGGAGGTATAGATGAAATATGGAAATATGATAATAATGTAAATATGAAAATATGTTATTAAACTAACTAGATGCAAATGTAAGTATGCTAGACATAAGGTTTCAAGCTTAATGGATTATAGGGAATAGGAAGCACGAAAATTTAAATATTTTAGAACTCGAATATTAACTATTCTGACCCTTTTAACTCCAACTTTCGTATGCGAGCAAAAGGAAAGACCATCGATCGACATCTAAGATATGATGTCGATCGATGGTGAAATCAGAAGGAAGTGTGAACGAGATTTGATATGTTCACTAAGCTAACTATATCAGCTCTCGTATGCGCCTAATAAACTAGTTCAATAGAGTCTATTTTGGCACATAACATACTCTCGTAGTCGTTCATGTCCTACTTTCGAGATCCTAGTTAGCTACTCTAGAATGCAAGCATTAAGCACAACTCAATTGTTGGACATTGACCTAACCTAGCAATCCTACTTTTTGGCTAATCCATAATTGCTATCATTCAACCCTAAAATTTAGTTGATAACTACTCAGACATAATTTAAACAAGAACAATAGTCTGAATTTAATGCATAGATAAAATATTGGGGTTCCAATACAACTCTCCCAAAGGAGTTATGAATCTTCTCCCCTAAAACTATAATAGATAACTAAACTCTCTCTTCCAGCTCTCTCTTTTTTTCTGTTCTCTGTAAAGCATAAATATAAAACCTTAAAATCGAGGTCAAAACTCATCCAGGGCATCTTCGTCATTTGTCTCTAACTTGGGCTTGAGATGGGTTGTCTGTGATTTTTTTGTCGATCGATGGCAAGTGTGCAGCATCGATCGACCTTGGTCTTGTAACATCAGTCGAGGACAAGGTCGTGACATCGATCGACGATTTTCTTGTACTTCGACTCTCTAACTGATCAGCTACGGATTCTTCTCCTCGAAATGTTCGAAAAGCTCCAAGTATCTCCATATATCTCTAAAACGTACTTGGGCATGTAAATACCCTAAAACATACTCTAAACACACATAATAGACCTAAATCGAGCCTATAACTGGAAATAAATAAGCTATATCATTAACCAACTAATATAGTTCGCCTAACCAAAATTAACCAACTAATCTACTTCACATAATCTATTTAACCATCTTTTATCGATCATAAGCCGTAAAGCCAATTTAGATATGAAATTTGATAACATATGCGAACCCTCAAGCTCTAGAAAAATCGCGCAATTATAGTTCAGAATTAGATGTGGAGAGTGAATATGTGGGCACACCTCAGGGCGAGGGAACACAAAGGGTGAGATTAACCATCTGAAGATCTTTCGTACCGGAGATTGAAGAGAACGTGTGAGGCTCGTGCGGATGTCGAAGATATGAGGCTTCTGTAGAATCGGGATCAGGAAATGAAGTTCCTTCACCGACAGTTTGATCCATCACTCCTCTGAATCGATCGAAGATCACATCTCTCTCTCCGCCATGAACTGTGTATAGTGACGTATTCAACACCGTACCGCCGTTCCTAGACCGAAAGTTGCCTTTGCTAAGCTGTAAAGGAACGAAACCACTTGTTGGCTTCCCATCTTTCATGTTGAGTAGCTTGAGATGATGAGAGTTTATTAGGGTTTATGAGATGGTAATTCGGGAAGCTACAATCAGGAATTATTTAATGGGCCAAATATATTTCCTCATATCACGAATATAAGCCCGTTAAGAGCTCTTCAGAATTCAAATATTTATGATTTTCTCAGATTTTAAAAATCTATTATTTTTTATTTCATTAATATTACTAGGTGAAAATATCATAGGTGAACTAATTTTATAAAAACAGATATATCATATATTTACAAAATAATTTTGTAACTATTGCTTTCCAAGAGTACACGTGTTATAAATGTAAATGTATGAAAATGTCTTGGTAATTTGTTATGTCATATGATATGTATTGTGGAAAATACTGAAATTAATAATTTCATTGTTTCGTTTAGGACTTTTCTACCCAAACACGAAATATCTAGCAATTCTCTTTTGTGAACATCGTTTCATTTGTATATCTTACAAGAATTTGTATGTAAGTAACTACATAAAAACTTTTCTTCACATTTTAATAAATACGTGGAAGATTTTATAGTGAAAACTAATGAAACATAATTATTTTATTGTTTTCAAGGTTATGTGGTAGTTATATTTTGATAGTATCTTTATAACATATTTCAAAAAAACACACATCTTTATGGAAAGACAAACCTTAAGATATTATAAAATTGATACACTTTTAAAAATGAAAAGAACATTTTTAGGATGATAAGACATATTTCTACATATTTTCATAACTTCTTAAAAACCATTGCATTATTTATTATGAAGAACACATTCTTAGGATGATAATACACATCCTTAAAATTTCACAACCTCTTAAAAACTATTATATTTTTAGGATGAAAAGATACATTCTTAACATTTTGACACCTTCTTTCAAACTAATGCAAATAAGATGAAAAGACACTATATGACATTTTTGGGACTATTTATAATAATAGACACATTCTTAGAATGATAAGACACATTCTTACAAATTTTCACAACCTTTTAAACAATTGCAGTTTTAACATTAAAATACCCATTTATAAGATGATAAAACACATATTTACACATTATTACAACCTCTTATGAACAATTGCATTTTAAGGATAAAAAGACACATCATTACGAAAGATACATATTTATACATTTTTATAATTTCTTTTAAACTAATGAAAATTTTAGGATGAAATGACACACTCCACATTTTTGGATGAAAAATACATTTGAGACATTTTGAAAACTTTTTAAAAAACTAATACAATTTTTAGAATGATAAACCGTATAATTTACAATTTTGGGTTCTTATTTATAACGAAAACACACATTTTAAGGATAATAAGAAACATAAATACACATTTTCACAACCTCTTAAAAACCATTGCTTTTGTCATAAAATATACATCTCGTAAGATGATAATACACATCCTTACATTTACAACTTATTAATCATTGAAATTTAGGACAAAAAGACACATTTTAACGAAAATATACATCTCCATACATTTTGAAACTTATTTCAAACTAATGCAATTTTAGGATCCAAAGACATGCCCATTCACCTTTCAGAAGAAAGACACTTTGACAAATTTCTAAAAACTAACTCAATTTTAAAGATGAAAACACACATATTTGACATTCGTTTGTTCTTGTTTATAATGAAAAGATACATTTTTAAGATGGTAATATAAATTCTTACAAAAATTCATCGTCTCTAAAAATTAATTGCACTTTTATTATAAAAAGACATATTATGTAGACGTAAAGACATGAGACATAGTTATACACATTATCACAACATTTTTTTTAATAAGTTCAATTTGGAAATATACATAATTATAGAAACACATATTATTTCATAATTTGAAAAAAAAAAATTAAAAACTAATCTCATTTTTATAATGAAAGCTACAACCTTAATATTTTGACAACTTTTTGAAGCTAATCCAACTTTTATTAAAAAGCAAACAACTCTTTAAAACTAATAAAAAGACACATTCATAAGGTGATAAGAAAAAAATCTTAAACATTTTCATAACATCTTAAAATTTATTAATTTTAGCACGAAAAAACATATGCTTTAGATGTAAAGAGACATGGTTATGATAAAAAGATACATTGTAATGGTGAAAGCATATTGATACTTATTTTGACAACATTTTCCAATAAAATTATATGTAATTTTTTTTTACATCATTGATCACTTTCAACAATTTTTATAATTTTTCTGTTTTCCCCACATTTATATCCCTTCAACGTTCAGTGATTTAAAGAGAATCATTTCTCTCTTTCGAATCTAATTGGTGTTGTTCTAATAATTCTGCCAGTTTTATAATCAGTGGGTTTAGTTGGTAAAATGCTAGAGTAATATAAATAGAGTAACATGGAGTAATTGAGAGTAATAGAAAAACATATATTTAGAGGAAAACAGAGGAAAAGAAAAAATAATTATGTCTTACTTTAGATTTCTTTTTAATAATGAAGTGGGGAAATAATGTCAAAAACCACAAATAGATAAGGCGGGAATGAGAGTAAAAGTTTTCTTACATTTTCTACTTGATTGGTAAAGTTTGGAGGAAATTTGAATAACAAAAAATTTCTTCCATATTTTTACTCTAAAATGACCATCCAATCAGATTTAACATGTACAAATTAAAAAGAGAAGGAACATCAATAGAATTGGAAAATATATATACGAACATTAACCGAGAAACGAAGCAAATGCAGTGACCTGTTTTTAGACTCTCAAATCAGTCAAGAGAAAATGAATTAAATATAAACTACAGTAAAAATTTAGCAGAAAGACATTGTAATTTACTGGACTACAAATTTTGGAGAAATTACCAATTTCATAAACGAATCTAAAAATAATGTGAGAAGAGATAGGCCAGGGAGAAGACTCGGTGACTCGGTCCATATGGTCTCATGTAATGCCAATTATTCAAAAAGTGAAAAAATCTCTTAGAATAAAGTAACAGCCTCAAAATAACTTTTTTTCCCTAAAACAAAGAATCAAATGGTGAAATCTAAAAAAAACTGCAAAGACACACATACGAAATAAAGATTAACAAAATTAAAAGAATCAAAATTAAATGAATGATTAAAATTTACACCAAAACAAAAAGAAATTAGGATAAGAAGTAAGTTTATATAAAAACTTTTCAGAAAATATTACAAAGAAACTAAAATTTATATATTTAATTGAATTAATATTTGGCCATATACAATAAATTTTTGACCCTTTTATTAAGTATATAATTTTTTTTTCTAATGGACTACCTCATTTTAAAAGAGTTCTTGATTTTTGATGTAAGTTCGGTATGTTTTCATTTCAGTTATTTGAATTTTGTTCAGTTTAGGAATTGTAGGTATTTAGAAAGTTTTGTTCGGTTTTTTGGTTTTTTTTTTTGGTTCGGGTAATAAAGTTGAGACCAGCTTATATACAAGGTAATTTTGGATCCATTTAGGTTTCGTTTTAGTTTCGGTTTATCGGTTAATTCAGGTTAAAAATTAAAAAAACGAGGTTTTCAAATTAAATATCAGATTTTCGGGTTTTCAGAAAAAAATACAGATAATTTTAATATATTATATAAAAAATTATTTTAGTAATTCATTTTGTTGGGTATTTTTACTTATAAATTATATTTTAAAATTATTTGATTATTTTAAAACTAAATATAGTTAAAATAATATTACTGGTTTTGTGATTTTATAAAGGAATTTTCTTAAGTGTGTAATCTACCTTACATATAGAAACAACAACTTGATAAACTTGTTCAGAAGGTTAAGTACATCTTATATGTTAATCTGCAAGTTAGAGGGTTATATTTTACTTATTTTGATATTCTACTTGTTAGATAATATTTTATTTAGTGTTTACCAACTATTTGAAAAATTAACGATTATAATTTTAGAAAGGGATTTCTTTAAATGTATAATTGATTTACGTATGGAATGAACGTATTTATAAATTTGTTGATGAGTTTAAATATAACTTTTGCATTAATTTAATATTTTAACTTATCCAAATATTCTGTTTGTTAGATGATATTTTATTTAGTGTTTATCGGCTATTTGAACAATTAGCGAATAGTAATTTAAAAAAGGGAATTTCTTTAAATGTATACATTCACTTTACATATGAAATCAGCGACTTGATAAAGTTGTTGAGAATTTTAAATATAACTTGTGTGTTAATCTATAAATTAGCAAGGTTATATTTTAACTTACCCAATTATTCTAATCGTTAGATGATATTTAATTTTGTGTTAATAAGCTATTTGATTAAATTGTAGTTATGCGATTTTATAGAGGGATACCACTTACACTATAGTACACTCAATTTATATAAAATTTACTTACTAAAATTGTTGATGAATTTAAGTTAATCTATAATGCAGAGTTATACCCAACTTATCCGGATAATTTATATGTTAATTCATATTCAATTCTATATTTATTGACTATTTGAACAATTGATGGCTACGTTAGTTTATAACAGAATTTCATAAAAAGGTGTAGTTATGTATTATTATGCTAGTGATAGTGACTTGTAACTTGCATATTTACTGTCCAACCAACAATAATATAAATTAATGTGCATACAAACACTAATGTAAAATACAAATAAGGGAACACATTCAAAATAACCGGTTCTAATTCACATTATGTTACAACATAATAAGATTAATATAAATATCATATCACCATTGGCGACATCTACTTGCAGGCACGTCTATGCGAAAAGAGCCATCGAAATACAAATCGTGCGAACCAACTGTTATGGACCGTTGAAGTTCGATTTATGATGTGAAACCCAAACCGAAGATTATTATATAAATCCTATTGTGATAAGGATTAGCTTATTTAGATATATATCATAAGATTTAGATAAGTTATATTCCTAGTTGGGATAAGTCTAAGTCTTGTGTATATATAGAACTCTCTTGTAAGTCATAAGATACAACACAATAATAATATTCATATTCTATATTACTTTACATGGTATCAGAGCATACGATTCTCACGGATCGGAATTAAGCTTCCGCTTTACTAGTTAAAATTGATAATGCTCATCATCGTTGGTGTTCGCGATGTTGAAGAAGAAGGTGATGATACCGACGACAAAGACGAGTTACCACATGGGTACGAGTCGTAGGTTTGGTGTTAGGTTTGGTGCTATTAGCTATTAGTCAAAACAAATTATTGAGTTTTGCTTTCTATTTTATGTGCAATAGTTATATGTTAGGTTTTTTTTTCCTTAGTTACGTTAAAGTGCTTTTTTTTTATAAAGGTTGTGGCTTTCACATGGGTTATTGAGAGATGTTTAATAAAAAAAATAATCTTTAGGTCAAAAGGTTGGGTTTTCATTGTTGTTTAGTTTTGAGATAAATTCTATAGTTTAGAGTTGCTCACAATTTCTGTTTTGATTTTCATAGTTTGGAATATTTTGGTTATAGTTTAACCAGTACGGGAGTGTACTAGTTGTGCTCATGTTTTTAGGTCAGTTTTTTAGTCTAATTTATGGACTGTCCAAGTCAAGGACGATTGTTTGTGGAGCTGCAGTTGCGCCCACGGGATGTATTCCCATTGTCAAGACCAAAAACGAGCTGAAGTTTTCATCCCTCCTTGTCTAAGTTGAAGTTTATACCCGGAGGAGCTTGCTGATTTGTCCATCCTCGACATATTGTCCACGACATACGTGGTTTGCTTTGCGATAGTAGATTTGCGTGTTGCATCCCACGTTTGTCGTGCGGGGGAGTATTAGATAGATATTAGAGAGCAAGATGTGTATCTTGCAAACCAACTGTTATGGACCGTTGAAGTCCGATTTATGAAGTGAAACCCAAACCAAGGATTATTATATAAATCCTATTGTGATAAGGATTAGCTGATTTAGATATATATCATAAGATTTAGATAAGTTATATTCCTAGTTGGGATAAGTCTAAGTCTTGTGTATATATAGAACTCTCTTGTAAGTCATAAGACACAACACAATAATAATATTCATATTCTATATTACTTTACAATTCTCGCTGGAAGGTCTTAGTGGTTGAAGCAAAACTTTCTAAAGCAGCAGTAAACGATCTAACTGTTAAAGCAAAATTTCTGAGGCTGAACATAAACAGGAATATGTTTAAGATGACTTGTCAAATTCTTATTGGTTTGGGCTTAACTATTCAAATAAGGAAATCAACGGGATAAGGATGGATTAGAGATTCAAGCTTATCAAATAACAACGAGGATGAAGAAGTTTTTAAGTGGTATAAAAGACTTCCTCATTGAAGAAAGAAGACACGATTTTGAGAGATAAAAAAGCAACGCTTCTGCAGAGTCCTTGGAGAATAAGAAAGAACATATGTTTTCTTTAGTCTAAGGTTTTTAAGAAGATTAGAATTCGGTCAGTTGCAATTCACGTGTGTGTGAAGGTGCATTATTCTGATTGAACAGAAACAATTTGTTTGTGTTCAAGTGAATTCTAATAAGATACTTGTTCTTTGGTTTTGAATTAAGATCATCATATGTATCCTTAGAATATTGATTCTACAATTGGCATCAGAGCGGTTTGACGAAAATCTGCAAGAAGACCAAAATACCATTCGAGTAGGAATGGGACCCTTCAAGTTGGAAGAGGAGGTCTGTGGCAGAAACTAGTCAGGAGATCATGGACCTGTGAAGTTGTGGGATAAACATTCTCAAAGGAAACCCTACGATTACTGGTACAAGATGGTGCCAAGATGATCCGCGAAAGGTGAAACACACGAGATGAGTGTGGTCCTTAGTTTGAGGGAGAGAATGTGAGATATCAAACAAAGTCCCACATTGGAAGTTTAGACAAGAAGTGTATAATATATAAAGAGAAGTCCAACTCTAATTAGTCTGAGGCCTTTTGGGAAGGAAACCAAAAGTAAATCCATGCGGGCTTGCCTAATAGGCCCAAAGTGGACAATATTGTACTAATCGGATAATAAAGAGTTGGACATGGGCTCACACAAACCCAACAATTGGTATCAGAGCAGGTCTCCTTCTAGATTAAAATCTATACACAGGTTGAGATCCTGAGAATCAATATGGATACTTCGAAAGAACTTCTAGCTATTCAAAGAACACTCATGCTTGATGAAAACAACTTTGGTCATTGGAAAGTCCGTATGAAACAACGACTTAAAAGTATTGAAGAGGATGTCTGGACAGTGGAGATCGGTTGGAAGGAACCAACAATGAAATCTGAAGACGGTGAAATCATATTAAAACCTAAAGAAAGCTGGACAGATGCTGATAAATTGGCATCAAAATACAATTCTAAAGCTATATCAGAGATATTTAATGCTATTGATCTTGATCAGTTTAAACTAGTCCAAGGTTGTGTCACTGCAAAGGAAGCTTGGGATACCTTAGTAGAGTACTACGAAGGAACATATGCTGTCAAACGCACTAGGCTCGACTTTCTCGAATCTCAGTTTGAAAATTTGAGAATGAATGAGGAAGAATCTGTTACTGCCTTTAGCTCTAAACTGACCTCTATTGCTAATGAAGCCATTGTTTTGGGAAAGAACTACAAAGACAAGAAGCTTGTTAAGAAACTGATTAGATGCTTGCCTGACAAGTTTGCATCATACAAAGCTATGCTGAAGGTTGGAATGAATACGGATGAGATGAAATTTTCACAATTAGTCGGAATCCTTAAAGCTGAAGAGATGGAATCATCTGTGCAAAAACCTAAAAACTCCAAGAGTATTGCGTTTACAGCAGATAATGAAAGCGAAAAGTTGCAGGCCATTCAAGAGAGTTTGAATCAGAAGGTTGAAGATAGTATAAGTTTATTAGCTCAAAATTTCAAAAACGCTCTGAAACGTATTGAGAAGGGACAAAATAGAGCTTATTCCAATCAAGGAAACGATTCAGGACAAGATTGGAGACGAGACAAGGATAAGGGGAACCTCAACAGTAACAGAGGAGATGTAGGATCTTCAAACAGAAGACGTGAGGTTCAATTTCACGAATGTGAAGGATATGGTCATTACAAATCCGAATGTCCACTTGCTGCAAAACGTAAGGAGCTCAAGTGCAATGAATGAAAAGGCTATGGTCACATAAGATATGAGTGTCCCAATATATTGAAGAAAAATGACAAATCTCTGCTTAGTTTTAGTGATACAGACACTGAAGAGGAAGGAAGTGATGATACTATGCTAAATCTGGTAGCCTTGATAAGTGAAAAAGAATCTTCTCCAGACACAAACGACTCTGAGTCAGATGATGACGATGAAATTGATCCTAAAGCTGAGTATCGTAAGTTGTATGATAATTGGGTGAAGATAAGTAATGAAAATCTAGTGTTACTGAAGAGTAAAGCAATGCTTGAAGCAAAGGTTAATATTCTGGAGATGGAAAAACCCATTGGAAATACTACTAAAGCATCTATATCAGAAGAATCCGAGAGAGCATGTGAGGATAAATTCGTGAAGTCTGATATTACTAAGTTAAATGATCTCGAAGAAAAAGTTAACCGACTGGTTGGACTGCTCTCAGAAGAAGAAGAGAAAAACAGGAGTCTAGAACTCAGCTTGAGTGACAACCATAAAAAAATTAAAATGCTAAGCAAAGGTACGAAAGACTTGGATTCACTCTTATCTATGGGACAACCTCCGAAAGTCAACTGGGGTCTTGGTTACAAAGAAAAAAGAGTTGAGGGTATCACAAATGAAAGCAGCACCGGAATTGTATTTGTCAAAGCTCAAACCTTGCCTATGACAGAACATATAGAGGAGAAAAAAGTTGTTGGACCAATAAATATCGCTGTAAACCAACCTCTTAAGAAAACGGTATTCAAAGGGCGAATGTTCAAAAGAGGATGTTACTCATGTGGAAAGTTGGGACATCGTGCTGAATATTGTTTTGCGAGAATTAACAACATACAACTAGCATGGAGACATGGTAGATGCTACATTGAGCCAAAGTATTTTGGGAGTTTCTGGATAGCTAAATCTGATCTTTACCATAAAAGGGATAATCGCGATAGTGAGTCTGAGTTTGATGTTATCTACAATTCTGCTCAATTATTCCAAGAAACAGAAACAAGACTTGAGTCAGTTTCCAGACTTTCATGGATTAAAGACAATACAAAAGTAGGTAAGATAGGAAACATGGCCTACATGACTTCAGAACATCACAAGCAAGAAACATCCTGGTACTTTGACAGTGGATGTTCTAGACACATGACGGGACAACAACAAATTCTATCCTCATATACATAGTTGAGTGCAGGAAATGTCACCTTCGGTGATGGTGGAAAAGGAAGAATTAGGGGTGTTGGTAAGATTAGTGAAGACAATCATCCAGATCTAATCAACGTCTACTATGTAGAAGGATTAAAGGCTAACTTGATCTCTATTAGTCAGCTTTGTGATGAAGGATTGAAAGTAACGTTCTCTAAATCAGGATGTCAAGTTGTCGATGAGAATGGAACAGTTGCTCTAATAGGTGAAAGACCAGTAAATAACTGCTATATGTGGAAGATTTCTGATCAGTGTTTATCTGCTAAAGAGTCTCTGCTTGATCTTTGGCACAAGCGTCTGGGACACATGAATGTCAATGGCATGAAGATAATCATCAAAGCCAATGTCGTAAGAGGTGTTCCTAAACTGGATAATGACACAACAACTGTGTGTAAAGCATGCTGTCAAGGCAAGCAAATCAAGGTTCAACACAAACAGGTTAAGGAAATCGCTTCAAAATGACTTCTCGAGTTAGTGCATATGGACTTAATGGGACCAATACAGACTGAAAGCATTGCTGGGAGAAGATATATATTCGTTCTTGTTGATGACTACTCAAGATTTACTTGGGTAAGATTTCTAAGAGAAAAATCTGAGGCACTTGAAAGCTTTCGAATTCTGGCCTTACAGTTGTCAAATGAAAAAGGACCTATTACACAGATCAGAAGTGATCATGGTGGTGAATTCCAAAATGAAGCTTTTGAACGGTTTTGTAACACTCAAGGAATTAGGCATCAATTCTCAGCCCCCCGAACTCCTCAGCAAAACGGTATAGTGGAAAGAAAAAACCGCACACTCCAGGAAATGGCACGAGCTATGATGCATTATAATAAGGTACCAACCAAGTTCTGGGCTGAAGCTATAAGCACTGCGTGTTATATCATCAACAGAGTTTATGTTAAACCCGACACAAAAACGACACCATACGAAATATGGAGAGGGAAGACGCCTAATTTGAGCCATCTACATGTCTTTGGGTGTGTTTGCTATATTCTTAATGACAAGGACAACCTGGGAAAGTTCGACTCTCGAAGTGAGGAAGGTTTGTTCATGGGGTATTCTACACACAATATGGCCTTCAGAGTTTACAACAAATCAACCAGAATGGTCCAAGATGCAATAAATGTTGTGTTTGATGACAACAGTGGAAGAGTTTTAGAGGAAATCAGACAAGATACTGATGACACTCTGTTACGAACTTGTGATGTGTCCAAAGACGAAACCGAGGTTGAACACGAACAAGATTTTTCGTCGGAACTCCAAGTCCATCGCAACCACTCAGTGGATGATATAATAGGAGATGTAAATGATGGAAGAAGAACACGAAGAATTCAGTTAAACTTCAAAGAGATGGTCAAACTGGCATGCTTTGTGTCTTTGACAGAGCCACGAAATGTGATGGAAGCCTTAAACGATGATTTTTGGACAGAAGCGTGTCATGAAGAATTAGATCAGTTCGTTCGTCATAATGTCTGGGAACTGGTTCCTAAACCTAAAGATGTGAATATTGTTGGAACTAAATGGGTTTTCAAAAATAAAATAGATGAAGATGGCAATGTGGTAAGAAATAAGTCCAGGCTTGTTGCTCAAGGATATTGTCAAATCGAATGGATAGATTTTGACGAAACATTTGCTCTTGTAGCTCGACTGGAATCAATTCGTCTGCTCTTAGGGATCGCTTGCAAACTTAATATTAAGCTCTATCAGATGGATGTTAAAAGTGCATTCTTGAATGGATTACTTCAGGAGGAGGTATATGTGTCACAACCTAAAGGTTTTGAAGATCCTAAGTTTCCAGATCATGTCTACAAGCTAAAGAGAGCCTTATATGGTTTAAAACAAGCTCCTCGTGCTTGGTATGAACGTCTGACACAGTTTCTCCTCAAAAAGGATTTCAAGAGAGGAAGTGTTGATAAAACACTTTTTATCAAGACTGAAAAAATCGGACTACTTGTGGTTCAAATACATGTCGATGATATTCTGTTTGGAGCAACCAAAGATGAGCTTGTGGATAGTTTTGTTCACGACATGACTCATGAATTCGACATGAGTATGGTAGGTGAATTAAACTACTTTCTTGGACTTCAGATTAAACAACTTCATGATGGGATCTTTGTATCTCAAAGTACCTATGCGAGAAACTTGGTCGGAAGATTTGAAATGCAAACCTCAAAGGAAGCCAAAACACCTATGAGTACGACGAGTAAACTTTCCAAAGATGAAGAAGGAGATAAGGTTGATGAGAAACTATATCGAGCTATGATTGGGAGTTTGCTATACTTAACCGCAAGCAGACCCGATTTGTGCTACATCGTAGGTGTATGCGCTAGATATCAAGCCTCACCACGAACAACACATCTTGCTGCTGTGAAATGTATTATTGAATACGTAAAAGGAACCTCAAATCTTGGCTTATATTATACAAAGGATACAAACACAAATCTAGCTAGTTTCTGCCATGCAGATTGGGCAGGTAGTATTGATGATCGTCGGAGTACATCTGGAGGATGTTTTTTCATAGGGAACAACATGGTTTCTTGGCATAGCAAAAAACAAAACTGTGTATCGCTCTCAACTGCAGAAGCAGAGTATATTGCACTTGGGAGTTGCTGTACTCAATTGTTGTGGATGAAATCCATGCTAGCAGATTATGGTATGGTCTCTGACACTATTTTGATACACTGCGATAACATGAGTGCAATCAATATCTCCAAGAATCATGTCCAACATTCTAAGACCAAACACATTGCTATTAGACATCACTTTGTTAGAGAGCTCCTAGAGGAGAAAATCATCAAAATTAAACATGTTACTACAGAGAACCAATTGGCGGACATTTTCACTAAAGCTCTTGATCTTGACACATTTGTCAATCTACGAAAGTCGATTGGGGTCTGTAGTGCTTAACTGATTTTTGACTATGAGAGGGAGTTAGGAATATTCAGGACGTAGAGCTATCCACAACAATTGTCTCTCTTCTCTAAAGAATCTGTGAAAGTTAGTTTTTCGTTTGGTAATCTCAGACGTTTTGAAGCTCTGTTTTCTGGGTAGTTGTGTTCAATCTCAGTTATCAGCTTCGACATGTCATAAAGGTCTTCTCTTTTGGAGTTTATTATCTACTCAAGTTGGTTTAATCCGGTTTACAATAAAGGTTATTTCTTTTGGGGCTTATAAATATTAACAAGCATGCATATCGAGAGAAGGGTTTTGTCTTTTCACGAGAACCATGTCTGTAGCTCCAATCGGGACCGAAGAAAGAGGATGACTCTAATCTCTACCTGCATGCAAGAAGAAGAAGTACAAGGTTCAACTTCTGAGGTCCACATGGAAGATGTCGATGATGAAGACAATGAAGAAGTCTTTACTTATCTCCCTCTAAGTCTGATTGGGCAGTTGCTATACTCACAGCATGGTGATATTACATCACCAGTGGATCATGTTACTAAGGCACCCTTGTACATGGTTTTTGATGGTAAGCAAGGTGTGTCTAAGAAAACGGTTGATGAAAAACCGATCACACTGGCTGGAGACTTGGCTGAGTTAAGACGTATGTCTAAACGGATTGAGAAGCGATTGACAGGTATGGTTCTATGCTAGCTATACCTGGAAATTTTTGCTATTGTGTTTTTATGGAATTATGCACACAAGCAGGGGGAGTATATATTGATGTACCTGAGAATATGGTTTTCTATGGAGGGATTTTGTCACCATCACCAGCTGGTGAGTCCGAGGATGAAGCTCCTAAGAGTGGCTAGTAGATTTGTACTCGTTCACTTACTCAGGGGGAGCTGGTTTTTCTCAGGGGGAGCTATTTCTTATATCTCTTAGTAGTAGTACTCGGCTTGGATGTTTTTGTCGGCACATGATAACTCGGTTCAGGATATCTGGTGGTTTGTTTTGGTATTAAGACTATGAAGTGGATGGTTTTTCTTGGATGTCTGATTTTTCAGATTATGTATCATTTCATGTTTGAAAAAGTAAACGGGTCTTTATCATGGTGATTGCTTGTGTTGACATATTCACATAAAAAGGGGGAGATTGTTAAAGCAAAATTTCTGAGGCTGAACATAAACATGAATATGTTTAAGATGACTTGTCAAATTCTTATTGGTTTGGGCTTAACTATTCAAATAAGGAAATCAACGGGATAAGGATGGATTAGAGATTCAAGCTTATCAAATAACAACGAGGATTAGGAAGTTTTTAAGTGGTATAAAAGACTTCCTCATTGAAGAAAGAAGACACGATTTTGAGAGACAAAAAAGCAACGCTTCTACAGAGTCCTTGGAGAATAAGAAAGAACGTATGTTTTCTTTAGTCTAAGGTTTTTAAGAAGATTAGAATTTGGTCAGTTGCAATTCACGTGTGTGTGGAATGTGCATTATCCTGATTGAACAGAAACAGTTTGTTTGTGTTCAAGTGAATTCTAATAAGATACTTGTTCTTTGGTTTTGAATTAAGATCATCATACGTATCCTTAGAATATTGATTCTACACGAACAAGACACTGTGAACACAGAAAATCTAAGCAAAGCAGTTAAAAAGATTAAAATAAAATAAAAAATAAATATGATGATGAACTATCTCTAAAGTTGAAAGAAAAATCAAAGCAAGAGAAATGATCTACGTTTCAGAAAAAAGGAAAAATGAAAATCACAAGACCCTAGAAAAACAAATCATCCCCTTACTATTTTATAAAAAGAATCAAATCATGAACTTAAAATTTACAAGAAAAGTAGTTTTAAATGTAGAAGAATGAAAGAAAGAGATAAAAAAAATGGAGAAGGAGAGATGATATCAAAAATTGAAATCGAGACATAAATTCAAGAAGATCGAGAGGCAGAGACGAGACGACGATGTGGGAAATGTTGACTTTCATTCTCAGAAAGAGGAGGTGGGGGCTTCTCCAATTTCCAACAACATCATTAACCCACAAAATTTATGTATATGTTAAGAAGAAAAGTGGAAAAAATGTTACGGACTCACATTAAGAGATTTTTCAGGATATTAGAAATGATTTGTAGGGAGAGTACGTAGCTATAGGGATAGTAGGTCTTAAGGTTTAATGTAATGGTTGAAATAGTGTACAACAGTTAGATTTCTAATTAAGATGTAATGTGTAGATAGGAAGTGCAAATACTCAAAATTATACAATATTCTTGTAAACATTAACATTATACAAGCATACAATATGCAATCAAGTGTTTGAAAATAAACACAAAACAATTAACATCTGATTTTTTTACGAGACAATAGAATGGGTAGAAGTTTAGAAACTTAGTAACAAGAGAGGTTGAAGATGATTGTAAAAGATTTTTCTTTTCTTTCTTTCAGCCTTGGTTTAAAAATCAGAACAAAACCAAAAAGTATAACGCAAAGAAACAATGATTTTGCAAAAGTGACTCAAAATTTGAACTTAAATGCAAAATTAACCCATCGTTTTTTTTGAAATTTTTATTTGCCTTATTCACCCTAGATTTTCGAGTTATTCACGAAAATGTCATTATTATTTTTTAAATGAGTGTTTTACTCTATCATCCTCATCTTCATCAAGTATTTACAATATTATCATTGTCATCAATACATCAACCACCATGAACAACCAATTTGAAGCTCTTAATGCAAAAAAAAAACCGATTTTTTTTTCTCTTCTTTTCTCATTTGTTATTCACACAAACCATACCTCTTTCACTTTCTCTCAAAATTCATCCAAAAAATTCAAGATTTTGATTTTAAACTTTGTAAGGTTCATATAGACATTCAAACTCATGATTCTTGGTCATTAATGAGTTGGTAGCATTCTTGATGAAGTTCTATGAGTTTCGAGAAGTTAAACAAGTCATCTCACGAATTCAAGATATGAAATTGATTTTTTTTTCCAGATTTGTTCGTGAAAAAGACTTCTCTAGAAGTCTTCTCCTACAAGAAGAATTCTAGAGAAGTCTTCTGGTCAATGCATAAGTTAGTTTTGCAATTGACATTTTCTGTGTTTTTTGTAGAAGACTTCCCTACCATTCTTTTGTTTTTAACAAAAAAAATATGGAGAACCGAGAAGAAGTCTTCTCGGATAAACAGATTAATTTTGCAATTGACCAAATTTTGTCAGAAACTTTTTATAGAAGACTTCTAGGGAAGTCTTCTTTATTGTTTAATGAAGTCTTCTCACTGTCACTAGAAGTCTACGTGACTTATTTTTACAGTTGACAATTAATACTAAATAATATCTCAAAATTTTCTTTCTGGTTTTTGGTTCTGAGAGAAGACTTCCCTAGAAGTCTTCTAACAAAAGACATCTAGAGAAGTCGTCTCTGGAAAAGTCAAATAAAATCAATTGCAAAAGTAACCCATGAAGACTTCTTGAGACACTGAGAAGACTTCATGTGAACGTAAGAAGACTTCTCTAAAAAATGCTTCTTTAGAAGTCTTCTCTAAAAAGTCAAAATTTTGACAAACTTTGGTCAATTGCAAACCTAACATTTTTAGCACAGAAGACTTCTCTAGAAGTCTTCTATGAGATTTTCGAAAAAAATTCAAATTCAAAATTAAGCCAATATTTACAAAGGAAGACTTCTCAAGATGTTTTCTCTAGAGTAGACTATTTAAGAAGTCTTCCTTCATAAATTTGCAATTGCAAAAATGACCTAGAGAAGTCTGCTACGTCAATTTTTATTAAACTTCAATTTTCTCAAAACGTAAAATGAATTTTGTTTTTTTTTCTTTGTTAATTCATGTGTATTAGTCAATATTGGGTCTCTTGAGAAAAATTCATAACTTAATTGGTGATAATTATGAAGTTACGAATATTCTTGTTTATTAATGTTTCTAGCTAAACTAAAAAGACTTACCGGAAAGTCTTCTGTGAGAAGACTTGCAGGGAAGTCTTCCATTAGAAGACTTGCAAGGAAGTCTTCTGTGAGAAGACTTACAGGGAAATCTTCTGTGAGAAGACTTGCAACGAAGTCTTCCGTGAGAAGACTTACAGGGAAGTCTTCCGTGAGAAGACTTACAGGGAAGTCTTCCGTGAGAAGACTTACAGAGAAGTTTTCTAGGTTTTTTTTTGTAAAATTTGTTAAGTAACTTCAATATATATTTTCTAAATTTCAAAATTGCCAAGTAACTTGAACAATATCAAGTCATGTGGTTTAATGTGTCTTCTTATATCTTAAGATATACTTTTAATTTTTTATGAAATTTAAAATTGTAATTTTCACTTAAAATTTAAGTTTCCCGCTTAAATTTTTATTTCCCACTTAAATTTCCCGCTTCCGAGAAGACTTCTCCAGAAGTCTTCTGAGAGAAGACTTAAGTATTAACTTTTTTTAGTGAGACTTATGTATTGTTTGATCTTTGGTGAATTTGATGGGATAGAAGAAGATACCTTTTATAGTTGAGGATTCACAGAGAGGTAGTAATGGCGAAGAGCTATTGTTTATGACAGCATTAAATACGTCGTTTTGATTGATCCTCATTCCATAACTCTCCAACTTTGGTGGCCGGTAAGATGAAAAGAAAATGAGTTTTTACTGTGAGAAGTTTCTATTGAGGCGACATAGTCTTCAAGAAAAAGACTATTTGAGTCTAATTTTGTGTACAATCCAGGCCTTTTTAAATTAAACCTAAAACCAAATACGAAGTTCAGTTAGAAGCCCAGAAAAAACATAGTTTACAAACTTAGGTGTCTAAAAATGCCTCAGTGAATGATGAGGTGGAGGGCTATGGAGAGAGATAAGTCTACTTTATTGTAACAGATTATCACAATATATTATATATGAAATACTTTATTTTTAATATCCATTTTCATATATATATATATATATATATATATATATATATATATAGCATATACAGTCTTTGGTTCTGCAATCAACTTTTAAAAGGTTTTCTTTTGAAAAATTCTATGTCCACCGATAATTAAATACTTCTTATGGCAGTAATGTAGAGATACATATCGTTAAAGAAAAATTTGCATGCGAGAGGTATAGAAGGGGATATTCAGTGTGCACAATGCGGAGCCAATGAGGAATCAATAAAACACTTGTTTTTGAAAGTCCTCTGGAGGTTTAAGTATGGGTTCTCTCTAAGATTACATTCAATCCAGTCACTATTCTTTCTTTTGCCCTTTTCAAAAACATGGATTATATGTATTGAGGGTCTCCCCACACATGTAAGATCATCAATTTGCATGGATTTTATGATATCTGAAAGGACGGAATAACAAGGTTTTCAGTAATATAGATGTGGACCGAAGAGATACTCTCAATGTAGCAGAAACTGAATAACTCGGGCCGAGGCACATGCTTCAATGTAACAAGCAACCACTCAATCTAGGAAGATGGAAAGTAAAAGTTTACCTTCAGTTCCAGGCCGTTTTTGTTTTACGGATGGGTCCTAGAAAGATCATGGTTGGTATAGCACGATACAAGGCTTTGAGCGAGTGATGGGAGCAAGGAATAAGATACCAAGTCTTTCACCTTTACATTCGGAGATAGAGGCTCTCATATGAATTTACGTCAATATTAAGTTACATTTGCAACGGATTGTTCTCAATTGGTGTAGATGGTTTCAACACGAGAAGAATGGCGTATCTTAGAAACTCATTTGGAAGACATCAAGATCCTACAAGGATTTTTTCATCATTCTGAGCTCATTCATATACCCCGAACGCAAAATTCAAGGGAAGACAATCTTGCTCGAAATGTCAGGAAGCAATCGTCTTTCGTCGTTTATATGAATGCAGAGTTACCAGTTTGGTTTGTAGAGTCTTAGTTGAGACTGTTTATATTGATGACAAGATAAAAAAAAAACATGTACACGAAAAAATGTAGACATGGAAAAAAAAAGATGTGTATGTAGAGAGAAAAATGTGGATATCGATAAAAATGTGGACATACACAGTTTTAATTTGTTTAACAAATAGCCGTCTACAACAATGTGCAAAAAGCCGTGGACATAGACAATTAATTTATTGTGGGCATCTAGTTGTGAACAAATTAAAATCGTATATGTCCACATCCTTTCACTATGTAGATGGATGTTTGTAGATAGAAAATGTGCAAAAAAAAAAGACATGTACATGTTCATGTGACTATGTGGATGGAGGTTTGTGGACGTATATTTGTGAGAAAATATGGTTTGTTCACTTTGACTACATGAGCCATCATCTGATACCATACTATACAACTTCTTTATCTTCACCACAAGAACGCAAATTAGAAAAAAATCCGAACTTTGATCCAAAAGAATCATCAAAGCTCAAAGATCAAAACAATTCAGCAGAAACCTATGAATGATGTTAAACACACAAATATTTCTTATCATTTTGCAAGCAATCTCTGAGAAAACAACGAACTACTAAAGAAAACAATACCTCCAATGTAATCCATGACTGTAGACTCAGGTACATATCTAGCCTTCTCTCCGATCACTAAAACAATAGCTCCACCGCTTCAGCATCTTCACATCCTCCGCCACTTCCATTCCCGAAGCTCTCTTATAACAAATTGACTCAGTTCCCCTTCAATGACCCGACTCATTCCTCACTCAGAATCCATCTTGTTTTCTCATCAACTCATCTTCTCCACTATCTCTACGCCCTCACCCTTAAGACACTCTCGTCGTATCACAACACAAAAAGGTGTTAGGATTTAGGCTTTGATTCGGTACTTTCAAAGTAAATTAAAAACAAACTCTCGAAACCGAAAGATTCTTTATTAGAAACGTGATTTTAACACAATGCTTTAAAATCTCACAACACCCCTATTGATCTCAAACTCTTGTAGCTTCTTTGATCCGTCATCTAGTTTTCGTGATTGTTAGGCTATTTATATCCTTAGCTAATCTCCTAATTCTTATGTGATTATGACAAATTTTCCTAATCAAACATGACATACACTTTTCTTAATTTGCAGGATCTGGACGTTGGGCTGAAGATTAGAATCAATTTAGGCCCACCTGTTTTCAAAAACTCCACCTTTGGCCCAAATGATTTTACTCATCTTCTCTTCTCCTAAATCACCGACACAACACCTAGAGCTCCTCCTCTTTTCCATGAATGGCGATTCCTATGGCGATCCCGAGTGGTGGAGTCTCCAATCGTACCGATCCTCCGTCAGGAACCTCCGATCTCAGTCTCCTATTCCTCCTTTCAGACACCACCTCCTTAACCCCCAAATTTCTTTGATCAGCTTCGTACACCAACTCTCTACCTCGGATGTTCCTCTAATATCTCACTCGTTTTCTATAAAAGATATCGCGACTTCTCTTTTCTTGGTGACGAATGAAACTTCATTTCTTCTAACCGATTCAGCGACATGCATGTCTTCAGTGAGTATCCCGGTAGGTGTCCTTTGATTCAAAAATCCATTTATGATAAATTTAGCATGATTTGACTGATAGCTTCTCAATTTTTGATCTCCTTTTCAGCTTTTCCAGTGAGAAAAAAAAACGTTCACCTTTTCCGGATGTGACCGAGATTCTCACTTAGCTGTTTACGATCATACCTCTACTTGTATTGATGTTCCTGTCCAGTGATGTCTTTGAGCTTCCTGGTTATGCTTGAGGTACTCTTCTCCCTTCAGTTTCTTTATACTGTTTAAGACGCTCTCTCTCATAACCAATCTTCTTAGCCTTTGGTTTAGTCATTCTGGTTCCTTTCACAAAACATGATATTTGTTCCCTTTTCAGATACTCCACCTTAAACTGATACTAGCCTCGCATTCTCCTAGCAGGTAACTTCTTTTTAATCACTTGAGCTTCCATGTTATCGATAAGAAGTAACGTTTAAGCTCTAATCTTTATTACTTCTTTGTGCGAGGTGAATCGATAACGAAATTACCTGCCGTACCAGCTTCTTTATACGACCTTGAGGAGTTCACAGCAGAGATCAAATTTTTGCCCAGGTAAGGCCTTAGTTAGAAAATCTGCTGAATTTTTGCTAGTATGGATCTTAGATAGAGGCTTCTTCTACCGCATCTCTGATGAAATGATATTTAGTGTCAATATGCTTAGTTCGTTCATGATGAACATGATTCTTTGCTAAGCTATTGCACTTTGTGAATGACAGTTTAGCTTAACACTTTCTTGAACGAAACCCAATTCCCCGCATATTCTTCTTAGCCATAGAGCTTCTTTCGCAGCCGCAGTAATATCCATGTATTCGGCTTCAGTTGTTAAAAAAGCTACCACGTCTAAAACCCTGATTTCCAGCTCACTTTATTTCCTCAAACTTGAAACACATATCCGGTAACTGATCTTCTTCTGTCAAGGTCTTTAGCGTAATTAGAGTCACAGAACCCTTCAATGCTAAATCTTGATGCCTTAGTAAATGTAAGACACCTTCCAGCAGCTCCCTTTAGGGACTTTAAAACCCACTTAGCAGCTGCCCAGTGTTCTCTACCTGGGTTCAGACATAAATCTGCTTATTAATCCAACCGCAAAACTTAGATCAGGTCAAGAACCAACCATAGCGTACATAATACTTCCCACTGCACTGGCATAGGGTATATCTTCCATATACATTCCTTCTTCATTCTTTTGATCTGGTGTAAGACTCCTTAGTTTAAATTGAGATGAAGTGGGAGTTACTACAGCTTTAGTTTCCGTCATTCCAAAAGCTTCTACCACCTTTCGTAAGTAACTTTCATGCGATAGTATTAGGATTCCTTTTGTTCTATCTCTTATGATATCCATTCCTAATATTCGTGAGGCCTTTCCCAAGTCTTTCATTTCAAATTCCTTACTCAAGCTTTCTTTAATGCTTCTTATCTCTTGATGATCTCCTGATGCTATGAGCATATCATCCACATATAGGAGTAGAAATATAGCTTGTGTCGTGTTAAGATTCTTCATATATACACATGGATCTTCTCTGCTTCTTATGAACTGTTGAGCCTTCATTAAAAAATCAAACTTATAATTCCATTGCCTTGGAGATTGCTTTAGCCCACATAGGGATTTTTTAAGTAGACACACTTTGTTTTCATCCCCTTTCTAAACAAAACCTTCTGGTTGATTCATAAGAATTCTTTCTTCTAAATCTCCATGTAAGAACGCAGTTTTTACATCCATTTGCTCAAGCTCATAGTCATTGTTAACCATGATTGATAGCATGATGCGGATTGATAGATGTTTCACTACTGGAGAGAACACTTCATTGTAATCGATTCCTGCCTTTTGTGAATTTCCTTGAGCCACTAGTCTCACTTTATACCTTGGTTCTTCAACCCCTGGTACCCCTGGTTTTAGCTTGAAAATCCACTTGCACCCTATTACTTTTGCATCCTCAGGTTTCTCAATCAAAATCCAAGTGTTATTTCTTTTAAGTGAATCCATTTCTTCAGTTGCTCCATTCTTCCACAGTTTTTTGTTTCTTACTCGTGATAGCTTCAGCATACGTCTTAGGTTCATCTATTTCTAGTTCATCTGCTTCTAATAATGCGTATGCCACAAAATCTGCGTCTTCGAATCTTGATGGTGGTTTTATTTGCCTTCTAACTCGGTCCCTTGCAAGCATGTAGTCGTTAATGTTTGTTTCTGTTTCTGAAACTCTTTCTGTTTCATCCCCTGACACATCTTCTTCCGAGTCACTGGTCGTTTTGGGTACTATAGATGCTCCACCTGGAGATGATATCTTTGTTTCTTCAACCTTCGATGGAGTTGTCCCTTCTATCAAGTTTTCTTTAAACGTCACTCGTCCTGACCCCCTTTTCTTTACGCCACTTTCCAAGTTCTTACCTTCAGTGTCTGTCGTGTGTTTATATAACTCTTCTTCATTGAATACCACATTCCTACTAGTGTCACACCTACCAGTTTCTGGTATCCACACACGATAGCCCTTAGTTCCAAACGGGTATCCCATAAACACTCCTTTTATGGCTCTTGGACATGTTTTTTCTTGAACCTTATGAACATATGCAGAGCTCCCGAACCTCTTAATATTGCTTAAGTCACATTTCGTACCAGTCCAACGTTCCTCAGGTAGTTCGTAGTCAATGGCTGAGTTCGGTGACCTATTGATTACGTATGTGGCCGTTGAAGTGGCTTCAGCCCAAAATTCATGTCCTAATCTTGTTTCCACGAGCATACACCAAACTTTGTCCATGATTGTTCGATTCATCCGTTCTAAAACCCTGTTTTGTTGTGGAGTATAAGGACACGTCTTGTGTCTCTTTATTCCTGAGTTTTTGCAGAGTTTGTCAAATTGTTGATTGCAGAACACAAGACCATTATCCGTTCTCAGGCACTTAATTTTCTTCCCTGTCTGATTTTCAATAGCTTCTTTCCATTCTTTGAATTTACTGAAAGTTTCGTCTTTCGTTTTAAGAAAATAAACCCAGACCTTCCGAGAATAGTCATCTATAAAGCTTATGAAATACTTGCTCTCAGCTAGACTTTCTGGAGTTGATGGAGCTCCCCATAGATCTGAATTTATGTATTCAAGAATTTATTTTGTGGTATGCTTCGCAGTAGGAAAGCTCTGTTTATGGGATTTTCCCATGGCGTAGGTCTCACAGAACTCGAGTTTATCGACTTCCTTCTTTGGTACATATCCCTTTTCCACCAGCACATTCAAATTTTTCAAACTCATATGGCATAATCGAGAGTGCCATATAGCTGTCTTGTCTACTTCTGCCTATGATACGTTTGCCTCTCCTTTAGACACCTTTCCTTGTAGATAATATAGACCTTCATTGAACTCTCCTAATAAGATCTCCTTGCCGTTCTTGTAGAACCTGATCATGAAGTCTTTTCCTTCATATTGGCATCTTGATCGTTCGAGCATCCTGTAAGATATTAAATTTCGACTCATGTTCGGCATGTACCTTACATTTGTGAGAACCACCATGGATCCATCGGGTCTCACGATTTTTATTTTTCCAATACCTCTGACATCACAATGTGTGTTGTTTGCCATTAGAACCCTGCCTCATTCAAATTCTTCTAGGTCAAATAACACATCCTTGTTTGGTGTGATATGGAAAGAACATCCCGAGTCCATTATCCATTCATCTCTTGTGTTGTTGGTACTTACGGTTAGTACTAGAGGTTGTTTTGGTTCCACAACTATATTTGCGGTTTTGTATGGCTTTATGTCTGGACATTCTCGCTTCTAGTGTCCTTCTTTGCCTCATATGAAACAACCTTTATCGTTCTTGTCATACTTAGGTCTTGACTTGGATCTCCCGTACCTGCTTTTAGACCTTCCTTTCCAAGGTTTGTTTCCTCCTTTCCTAAACCGATTTGATGACCTTCCTCTATCCTCAACGTATAAAACCACATCTTGAGACCTTGAAAGTTTACCACTTTCCAATAACTCACGTTCCTTAGATCGCGCAGCCCCCATTACTTCGTTGATCTTGAGTGTGTCTCGTCCATAATTGAGTGTCTCCTTGAGTTGATCATATCGTTGTGGCATTAAATTTAATAGTAATATAGCTTGGACTTCTTCAGCTACTTTCACGTTTAGGTTATTCAAGTCTGCTAAAAGCTTTAGGAAATCATCCACGTTTGCATCTATGCCCTTGGAGTCGTTCATCTTAAACGTATAAAACTTGTGTTGCAAGTAAATACGATTTGGCAAAGACGTCTCCGTGTACAGTGTGTTGAGTGATGTCCACATTGCTGCAGCTGTATCACAGTGGCTAATCTTTCTTAAGACTTGATTTCCTACGTTCACAACTATGAGATCTTTTGCTTTCTCTGATTTTCCGAGTTTAACGAGATCAATTGTTGAGATGATATCTACAGCCTCCTTGTCTGGATCCTTTAGAGTCGTGTCTCCTCCCTCCTTGGTGACCGGTGAATCCATTAGAAGTTTATCATCAGTTAGGATATCCTTTAGTTATAGGACACCAAAGTGAGCCATCATCCGAACCTTCCATAATGAGAAATCTCATGTCCCGTCGAATCTATCAACATCAATTCTGGTTGTCGTCATTCTTGTTTAAAGTATCCTAGCAATCAAAACCTGGAGAGCTCTGATACCACTTGTTAGGATTTAAGCTTTGATTCGGTACTTTCAAAGTAAATTAAAAACAAACTCTTGAAACAGAAAGATCCTTTATTAGAAACGTGATTTTAACACAATGCTTTAAAATCTCACAACACCCCTATTGATCTCAAACTCTTGTAGCTTCTTTGATCCGTCATCTAATTTTTGTGATTGTTAGGCTATTTATATCCTTAGCTAAAATCTTAATTCTTATGTGATTATGACAAATTCTCCTAATCACACATGACATACACTTTTCTTAATTTGCACGATCTGGACGTTGGGCTGAAGATTAGAATCAATTTAGGCCCACTTGTTTTCACAAAAGGGATCTGGTCAAGAACTCATTTACCTTTAGTCCTGCTCTGTACACGAATGAAAGAAGTGCATCCGGTTCTAGAATTTAACCATAAACACACAATTTTGTTTGCAGAAAGTCGATCTGAAACAGATCAAGCTGAAGCAAACATCTCTTATTCTCTTTGAAAATTAGATTGAACAGCCAAGAGAATAAACAAAAACAAAAAGTAACCAGATTCCATAAATGTAGATGATAAAGTTTGGTCACGATGATGGAGTCAACTGTGGATGATGATAAGGTTTGGTCACGATTTACAGAGATAGAGTCGTCAATGGAGTCGATTTCTTCATCGGCTACAATGATCGAGTCTTGGTTCGCGTCAAGACTTATTTTGTCGGGATGTGGTTTCACCGAACTGAATTTGTGTTCTTCGTCTTGAAGAGAAGAGAAGAATTAAGTTGTTTTTTCTTTAAATAAAAAAGAATATCTAAAATAATATCCACTTGAGTTGGACAAAAGAACAAGACATTTCATTTGGTTTGGTTTTATAACGTGTTGTTTACAATTAAGAGAAAAAAAAATCATATCATCTCTTACCCCCATCTCTTTAAACTCTAATCTTTCAAGGAATTCACTAAAAATGATTTTCTTTTTATTATTTATAATTAAAATAAAAAATACACTAAAAACTACAAAATCTGTAGCTAAAAGAGTTCTTATGTTAGAGGGCATAGTGACCACTTGCACAAGAAAAAAGTGTGTCACATGTAAGATGTGGCTTAGAGAGTAATTGAAAACTCAAAATATATCTTGTAGTGTAATTTTTTCATAAATAAAGCTTAGAGAAAAAATATTTCTAAAGTTTTCCATAATTTCCATTACCATAATATTCATAAAGATTTAACTTTTATGTCTCAAAAAAAAAATCAGAAATTTATTCTACGATTCTATCATTTTGAAGTTTATATTTAATAGAGAAATTTACTTCGTAATTTTATCTAATAATTTTATTTTTAAATATTTTACAAAATATTTTTTAATTTATTACAAATAATCAATATATAAACACATATGACGTATACAACTTAACAATTTGAAATAACATAAATTGGTTTGCTAACCATATTATAATGCTTATGGTTTGGTTTACATTAGCTTCAAAGATGTATGCCTTTCTAGGATTTGGTTTTAGCTTCAGATTTTTTTTTGTTTTATTGACTTAAATTTACATACAAATGCTGAAGTGTGTATATTTTACAAGATTTTTATATTTGATACAATAATTAATTAAGAGTTTTTAGTTATCAAATGAACATTTAGAGTTTGAAGTTTGTGATTTCTGGTTTCGTAGACTTTAAATGTAGTCCACTTGGTTTAATTCTACTCAATGAATTTAATTATGTTATGCCTTAAATATAACCTAGTTATAATTATAATGTTTCTCTCCCTATAAAAAGAAGATTGACACACTTTTTTAAAAAAATTACTGCATAAGTTTTTAAAATATATAACTTCTTTTTAAAAAACTTTCACTTCTCTCTAATCTCTTTGAATTCGAACGAAAAATTTAGTTTAGTTTCTTAAACTTTTTCTCTCACAAATTTCTCTCAATATTAAATTAATTTTGTAGGTATTCTCATTCATGAGTTTCATCTCTCTCTCTCATGTAAGATTTAGATCTATACTTATAAATAAGTACTTTGTGTTTTTATTCAAATAAAGTTATAGATTCAAACGTTACACGTTTACTTTTATAAAATTTAATCTTATAAATTCTATTTTTGAAGAATTTTCTGATTTAAAGGTATTTTAACGTTTTCTAAATGCACAATTTTCTAGACATGAAAATTATCTGATACATTAGACGTCTGATGAAGTTTGCGTAATTTTAAGTTTAGTATTAAAATATCATATATTTTTTTTATCTTATCTTTACTCACAATCATTTATATATTATTGGAGAAGTATTATAACTTTTGAGTTATGCCACGTGTCATCACTAAAATGACTTTGAGAATCACTTTAGTTGGTCCCCCTAAATATATAATATATTTTTTTATTAAATAACTGTAAAATAAATTAGTAATCTACAAATAAAGATCTTCATTCTTTTCATAAATAAAAGATACAGAATTATCTATGTAATTAAAAAATATATAAAAATCAATGATTTTCACTAATAAAGGTTTGATAAGAAATTGTATATTCTATATTATTTTTGTTTAATTACATATCATTAAATAAAATAAAAATTCACATTAACCATATAATAAAAAAAAATTCCAAATATGTCATAGTTTGAATTTTTTAAAACGACTATAAATTACTAAAACTATTAAAAGTCTCACATTAAAAAAAATTGATCAATGGTTAACAAATTTTGTTATAACAAGATACAAATGATCATAAAATTATATGATTAAGAAATTTCATTTAATATAATATTCATATGAAAAATATATATTTTAATATCGTTTAAATTAAATTATTTACCATGTAAAATATATATAAATATTTTAATTTAAAATTTTTAGGACTATGTATCATATTTGAATTGATAAATATTAAATATTTTTTTAATTTTAATTTGATAAAACCATTAAAATCTATTTTACATATATTTTTTATTTTTACAAAAAAAAAAATCCTATAAGTTTTTTGTCATCATTCTAATAAGTTATATATTTAGTAAATATTTCGCTGCACTTAAGACAGATTATTACCTAGTTTTATCTTATTTTACTGATATTTTCTTTAGTGGCTTTCATCCCCTCCTCCCAAAACATAAGATTTTGATCTATAAATTTTAAATATGTATTTTTGTGTTTATATTCAAATAAATTTATTGATTCAAACTCATACTTTGCTACTATTTTATTTTATAAATTTTATTTTTATTTTTTTCCTTATATAAACTTATTCGTATGTTTTATAATGTATATATTTTCAAATCTAAAAATTATCCGATACAATAAATTTCCTCAAAAGTATATTAAACTATGATTTAAAATTCTATTTTAAATTTTTTCTAGATTAAAGTTATTTTCATGTTTTCTAAAGTACATTTATTTCAAATTATTATCCCATACGATGAACTTCAACAAAAAACTACTAAAAATATTATTTTAAATTTATTTTCTTTTTTTTATTAATTTTGTCTTATTTTGGAAGTATTATCTTTCATCGTTTTCATCACCTCCTCCTAAAAGTAGAGGATTCAAATATATATATTTAAATGAGTATTTATATCGATACTCAAGTAAAACTATAGGTTCAACTATGTTCTGATGAAGTCTGTGTAAATGTGATTTTTGATTTTACTAAATGAAATCTACTAAATTATCTGAAAGCTATAGATTAAATGAAGTCGAACAAAATGTGATTCTAGACTTTTAGTCTCTTGTTTTTTATATAATTCTAATAGTTTATTAACAATATTATATATTATTTTGCAGTAGAAGACTTCACTACACCCATCAAGATTGTGAATATTCAAACAAAACTTTAAAAGAATCTTATAAAATTGACTATAATAAATGATCGTTATAAAATATTTTTTTGTAGGTTACAATTTTGATGCATAGTCAATAAACATAGTATTTATATTTAATTATGTTTCACTTGTATGATATTTATTAATTTTTTAGCTATCAACTTTAGCATAACATACTCTAATCGCTGAATCCATTATTATTGTTATGCATAAATATATCAAACTCACTCATAAGCAAAAACAATAACTAACAAACATGTAAGAACACATCTAAAAAAGCTTCACAAAGTCTTAAGAGTATACTTCAAACAAAATCTCACAAACTTTCTTTCACCACTCATTCTCCATACACAATAGGTAATTAGACCATTCTCAGCAAAACAAACACAGACAACAATATTATTGAACAAATATTTCGTGTTTAATATAATTAAAAAAATAGACTTCTAATGAAATCTAACAACCTAATCAAACAAGAAAATTGATAGTTCAATAATTATAACACATTAACTTTTAAAATCCATTCATAAATATTAGGATACATTAACATAACACACACTGTAAAACAATAAAATCATATAAAACATAATGAACAAAACACAAAGACAATTTTAATATAATTTGTGTTGCAAACTTCAATTGAAGTATAGTCTATATGCATAACATAGTGTTTTCAGTATACTCTGGTAGCTTTCTAGGAAAATCTGTTATTTAGGTTACATAATTTATAGGGGTTTTGAAAAAGTGACTCAAAATTTCAACACAAATGCAAAACTAACCCACAATTTTTTGGAACTCTAATTTGCATTATTCACCATAGATTTTTGAGTTATTCACGAAAATGTCATTACTTTTTTTAAATGAGTGTTTTACTCTATTATCCTCATCTTCATCAAGTATTTAAATATTGTCATTTTCATCAATACACCAACCATCATTAACAACCAATTTGAAGCTCTTAATGCACAAAAAATTGATTTTTTTTTATCTTTTTTTCGCATTTGTTATTCACACAAACCATATCTCTTTCATTTTCTCTCAAAATTCATCCAAAAAAATCAAGATTTTGATTTCAAACTTTGTAAGGTTCATATAGACATTGAAACTCATGATTCTTGGTCATTAATGAGTTGGTAGCATTCTTGGTGAAGTTTTATGAGTTTAGAGAAGTTAAACAAGTCATTTCACGAATTCAAGATATGAAATTGATTTGTTTGTGGAAAAGACTTCTTTAGAAGTCTTCTGGTCAATACATAGGTTAGTTTAGCAATTGATTTTTTTGTGTTTTTTGTGGAAGACTTCTCTTGAAGTCTTCTACCTTTCCTTTGTTAACAAAAAAAACAAGGAGAACCTAGAAGTCTTCTCAGATAAACACGTTCATTTTGAAATTGACCAAAGTTTGTCAAAAAATTGACTTTTTATAGAAGACTTCCGAGGAAGTCTTCTCTTGGAAGACTTCTAGAGAAGTCTTCTTTAATGTTTAATGCAGTCATCTCACTGTCACTAGAAGTCTACATGAATTACTTTTGCAATTGACAATTAATACTAAAAAAATATTATTTACGAGAATACTTTTTAAGATGTCTTCTCAAATTTTATTCTTGGTTTTTGGAAAACCTTTGGCTCCGAGAGAAGACTTCCCTAGAAGTCTTCTAACAGAAGACTTTTAAAGAAGTCTTCTCTGGAAAAGTCAAATATAGTCAATTGCAAAAGTAATCCAAGAAGACTTCTTACGACAGTGAGAAGACTTCATGTGAACATAAGAAGACTTCTCTACAAGTCTTCTCATAGAAGACTTCTCTACAAGTCTTCTATAAAAATTCAAATTTTTGACAAACTTTGGTCAATTGCAAAACTAACTTTTTTTATCATAGAAGACTTCTAGAGAAGTCTTCTCTGAGATTTTCGAAAAAAAATCAAAATCAAAAGTAAGCCAATATTTACAAAGGAAGACTTCTCAAGATGTCTTTTGTAGAGTACACTTCTTAAGAAGTCTTCCTTCATAAATTTGCAATTGCAAGAGTGACCTAAACGAAAGACTTTTTATGAAGTCTTCTATCGGAAGACTTCCTAAGAAGTCTTCTACGTCAATGTTTATTAAACTTCAATTTTATCAAAACACAAAATGAATTTTTCTTTCTTGTTAATTCATGTGTATTAGTCAATATTAGGGCTCTAAAGTGAATTTTTATTTCCCACTTTCGAGAAGACTTCTCCAGAAGTCTTTTGAGAGAAGACTTAATTTTTTCTAGTGATACTTATGTATTGTTTGATCTTTGGTGAATTTGAATAAGTTTTGTTGATAAGTCTTTTTTCTTAGTTTGTAATAAATTTGACAAAATTTATAAAATTTATATTGTTTTGGGTAGTATGGTTAAAATATTTTTTGTTTTGAAGTTCCAATAATGTCAAGCACTTTTGAAAAATTAAATAAAATATTGTAGACATCAACATATTTACTAATTATTTTCATTAACATCTTTTCAAATTTACAAAATAATTTATAATTAAAAGAGTACACATAATAATCATTAAATATACCATAAACAAAATAATTACAAAATGATCATTAACATCTTAATGGGAGACTACTCGAAGACTTCTAGAAGACTTCTGGAAGACTTGTGGAAGACTTCTACAAAATGATCATTAACATCTTAATGAGAGACTACTGGAAGACTTCTAGAAGACTTGTGGAAGACTTCTCGAAGTCTTCCATGATATCTTTTAGAGGTCTTCCAAGAAGTCTTCTAGAGGTATTCCAGGAAGTCTTCTAGAGGTATTCCAGGATGTCTTCTAGAGGTTTTCCAGGAAGTCTTCTAGGAGTCTTTTGAAGTCTTCCACAAGTTTTCCAGAAGTCTTCCCAAGTCTTCATGAGAGACTTCTGGAAGACTTATAGAAGACTTGTGGAAGACTTCCAGAAGTCTTCTAGGAAGTCTTCTAGAGGTCTTCCAAGAAGTCTTCTAGAGGTCTTCCAGAAAGTCTTTTAGAGGTCTTCTAGGAAGTCTTCTAGAAGTCTTCCAGTAAGTCTTCCAGGAAGTCTTCCAGAAGTCTTCCGAAGTATTCCAGAAGTCTTCCAAAGTCTTCCACAAGTCTTCCCAAGTCTTTCTAAATATTTTCTTCTTCTCCTTCATACCAAAAAGAAAATATTAGATTCTTAACCAAAGAATACTATCAAAAAGAAAAGAGGAATCAAAAAGGTCAAACTTGTTAATGCCTTTAGAGGTTTCACCTACATAAAATGTTGTGTTATCTTCTTCTTCGTACCAAAAAGAAAAAGACAAATCTTTAACCATTGAACACTATCACAAACATAAAATAGAAATAAAAAAGGTCATACATTTAACCTTGTTACAGTAAGTTGAATATACAACTTCTTAGAATCTAACATATGAAACACACCAAAAATACATATTCAAAATTTATAGATCTACCTTTAAAGGAATGAAAGATGTGAACCATGTAATGAAAAATCTGCAAAAACAAGATAAATTAGTGAGAATACATAAGAGAAAAATGAGAAATGAATATAAAGTTAGATGTTTTCAAGTCTAAAGAGATTAGAGAGAGGTTGAAGACTTTTAGAGTGAGAAACATTACATTTTTGTTGCAGCCATTTGAGAGGAAGAAAGAGAATGTGTAAATTTTCTTTATATATGGAGACACAAATTTCAATTAGGTTAAATATTTTTGATACAGAAGACTTCCCAAATTTTGAAGTCTTTTGGAAGTCTTCCAAAACCCTATAATCTAATACATGAGAAGACTTTTGGAAGACTTGTGGAAGACTTCCGAAAGACTTCGCATTAAGTGGGAGGTCTTCTAGGAAGTCTTCTAGTGCATTATGAATTCTTCTGGAAGTCTTCCAAAACCATATAATCTAATACATGAGTAGACTTCTAGAAGACTTCTGGAAGACTTGTGGAAGACTTCTGGAAGACTAGTGGAAGACTTCCGGAAGACTAGTGGAAGACTTCCGAAAGACTTATGGAAGACTAATGGAAGACTTTCGGAAGACTAGTGGAAGACTTCCGGAAGACTTCGCATTAAGAGGGAAGTCTTCCAGGAAGTCTTCTAGTGCATTATGAAGTCTTCTGGAAGTCTTCCAAAACCCTATAATCAAATAACTAACTAAATAGCAAAAAAAAATTCATTAAACCTAAAATCAACTTATAATGTGATTAATATATACAAAAGTAAACACATATAGGTCAAAAAAATTATTAAAAAATTAAGATTCAAAAATTTAACCCTAAAAGTACAAACAATAGTACAACATATATTGCCACAACCTAAACCAAAGACTATCATGACTCAATCTACATTCACTCATCTATGTTGAAAATAATTCAATTTAGTATTTTTAAATTTACATCATTTATTAATGTTTATAGTTACATGATTTCAATTTTTTCTTCATATATATATATTTTTTATAAAAAAATTAAATTATTTTTAAGATTAAGTGTACGAAAAGACTTACAGGGAAGTCTTCTCAGAGAAGACTTATTGGGAAGTCTTCTCCGAGAAGACTTCTTTGTAAGTTTTCTCAGGCGAAAAGGTTATTGAATACAGTTTTTTTGTTTGCTCATAAGGAGTTTGTTGTATTTTCAATAGTCTTTTAGATTACTTTTGCACTTGCTTGAATTTGGGGTAAATTTTTGCATTTGAAATCAAGTTTTGAGTCATTTTTAGTAATTTTCCCTAATTTATAGATTATTATTTGTATTTGGAATTTTTTTTTTAAAATGTTAGTTTTTTTATCAACCAAAATTTATCTAGAGTTTAACTTTCTAGAACAGACTTTATATGCAGTCTACTTCTTTTTAAATTTAAAAGATGTCAGTTGTGCAATTGACCAAGTTTGAATTTTTAGGAGCATACTACTTAAGAGTTTGAATCAGTGTAAAATTCATGTGAAGTCTACTCTCAAACATGAAAGGTTATTTTTTAACCAAAATATCGATTAATTAAATAGTATACTTATGTTGAATTCTATTTTTTAGCGTAGTAGATAACACCGAAAGTACATTTTAACTAATTGTTTTCAATCTTTTAATATTTTAGTAAACAAGGAAAATAACATGTTTTTAGAATAGACTTTAGGCAATGTCTATTAATAAATTCAAAGTTTAGATCAAATACAAAACTAATCTCTCTCGGATTTCGAGTGAAGTCTGCTGGATAGAGACCTCAAATAAAGACTACAGTACAAAGTCAAAGATCTCGTCGAATACAAAGCTAATCTCTTAAGTATATTGTTTGCAAGTGTACCAGACTTTTTTTCAAAAGTAAATGTACAAACTTCACGAGATACAAAATAATAATTTGGTAAATTGCAAAACAAACATGTGTATTGACTAGTATACTACAAAGTAAATCTAAACCTAATTGTACACATATAGAAAAGTCCGGTGTTCCGAAAAAGATTTGAACAGTGATGAAAACCTTGTGAATAATTACATTTTTCTAATGTAAACCCATTTCCAAGATTTTTCACCATCCAAACTTTGAATATTAGAAATATAAAAAATGCTCAGGCTTTTCTTAGGAAAGACCAAAATATGAAAATAGTGTTTTTGAAAAGAAAAGTTATAAGTGATTTTCTGATGACAGTAGAGAGAAAATAGAAGAAAAAGAAGTTTTGTTGGTGTAGAGTCTGAAAAAAAGAGACAAAAATCCAATGTTTGAGCTTAAAAGCTCCAAATTGATTGTTGAGAAATTTTCATGTTTACCACATTATTGATACCATTATTAATTTTACCTTCATTAAAAAGACATTTTCACAAATACCTTTTTTATTAAGAGGCAAACAACTTTTAAATTAAATAGAATCCTAAATTCCACATTCCAAAATCCTATCCACCCCTTAACTCTAAAACTAAGTCTTAGATTAATTAACCCTAGAGTTGTAAGTATTTTTTTTCCTTATTGAAAAATAAGGGTAAAAGTGTTTAAAGTAAACATGAAAGGTTGCTATTAGAAATATGGTATTTTTGACAATTTCCCTTGATTATTAGTGTTGGTCGAAGAAATTGATTATAATGACATTGTTGTAAATAACTAGAAATGTCTAAGGTGTTTATGCTTTTATGTAATTTTCAAAATTAAACAGTAAGGGTATTTTTGTATATATTTTCAAAAAACTTAAAATATATTGAAAAAAAAATGGAAAAATAATAGACAAAAAATAGATATTTGTATTTAACATCAAAATTTAGGTCATATTAACATGCCACCCATATATATATATATATATATATATATATATATATATATATATATATATATATATATATATATATATATATATATATAATTGTACCAGAAATTTGATAACACTTTTCAAATTTACTTTTAAATGATAAATATTTCATAAATACCCTAAATTTGTGATGAGAAACTTGATTTTAAATGCAAAAGTATACCGTATTCCAAAAAAAAGTATACCCAAACATCAATCAAATGCAAAAATAACCTAAAAGCCTTGTGAAATTACAACCAGCTTATTATGACCAAACGAAAAAACCAGAATTGATTATAACGAATATAACATTGTGAAGTCTTTGAGTATGTGTAAGTCGTCTAGACGACTTCCTGGAAGTCATCTCATAGATCTTTAAAATAATTTAGAAATTTTAGATAAAATATTTTTTGAGGGAAAAATTGAAATCATGTAATTATAAATATTTGTAAATGATATAAATTAAGATATAGTAAAATTGAATTGTTTTCAACATAGATGAGTGAATGTAGTGAGTCATGGTATTCTTTGGTTTAGGGTTTGGTAAAATATGTTGTAGTATTGTTTGTATTCTTAGGGTTAATTTATGGAAGCTTAACATTTTTACTCAAAAAATAAATTTTTACCTAAATGTATTTAGTTATGTATATATTAAACACTTGTAAGTTGAATTTGATTATAATAAAGTGTTTAGTTCGTTAATTAACCCTAGACGACTTCTAGGAAATCCTCTAATGAATAATATTTACATCAAACGACTTCTAGGAAAGTCTTTTGGGCGAATAGTAAATTAGGGTCGAGAAAACTTCCAAGTAAGTCTTCTAAGAAGTCTTCGAATAAAATACTTACTTGAAAGTTTTCTGAATCGAAAGTATTTAACTTTTTTGGAATTTTGTCTCTTTATATAAAGAAAATTTACACATTATCTCTTCCTCTCAAATGGCTACAACAAAAAAATGTAATGTTTCTAATTCTAAAACTCTCTAACCTCTCTCTAATCTTTTTGAACTTAAAAACACCAAACTTTATATCAATTTCTCATTTTTATCTCATGTCTTTCTCACTAATTTATTTTGTTTTTGCAGTTTTTTCATTACATGGTTCTCATCTTCTACTCCTTTAAAGGTAGATTTATAAATTATTTTTTTATTTGGTAACCCGTTGTTGCTTAAAGATATTATTTTTTGAAAACTCTTTTTGTTGTTTTAAGCTCTTACCTTATTTTTGAAGTTTTTCTATGTTTTAAAGAAATTTGAACGCTTATAGATATCCATGTTTTTCATATCAAGACAGATTTAGAAGATTTCTAGGGAAGTCTTCTAACATTTAATTGATTGGAAGACTTTATGGAAGTCTTCTCGCGGAGTCTTCTTCCATGTCTCCTCTTTCATAAATGATTTAAGCATTTTGGTAAGCCTTCATTTCTAAAATTTTTTCATTTACTTTTTTCCCAAATTATGTTCTTAATCTTTGATTTAATTTCAGATCTGAAGCTACCAAAGTAGAGGAGCTGTCTGATCATCTGGTAAACAGATCTGAGTGAGTTGAAGTTGATGGAACTTTTAAGTGTGAGGTAGACTTCATGGAAGACTTCTCGGAAGACTTTATGCATGTGAAGTCTACCTGGAAGTCTTCCACAAAGTCTTCAAATTTTATAATGTGTATATCAAGTGAATTCCAAACTTATATATGTGGAGGAATAATTTCTAACTCTAAATGTAATAGTTTTGTTAATGGTTGTTTTGTGATTTGTAAGTGTACTCTTTTAGTTGTGGATTCTTTTGTAATTAAGTTCTGAATTTCATTCATGAGCTCCAATATCGACTAATATACTTGAATTGACAAGAAAATGTTAAAAAATCATTATAGTTTTAGAAAATATGAAAGTTTAACAAACATTGACATAGAACAATTCCACGGAAGTCGTCCAGAAGACTTCCACAGAAGTCTTCCAAAAGACTTCTAGGAAGACTTCCAAGGAATTTGTCCAAAAGACTTATAGAAACATTAATAAATATGAATGTTGGTAAGCTCATAATTAAAACCAATTAAGTTCTGAATTTCATCTAGGAGCCCTAGTATCGACTAATATACGTGAATTAACAATAAAATATTAAAAAGTCATTATATTTTTAGAGAAATGAAAGTTTATTAAACATTAACGTAGAAAAATTCTACAGAAGTCATCCAAAAGACTTCTACAGAAGACTTCTAGGAAGTTTTCCATTTAGGTCATTATTGCAATTGAAATTTTACAAAGGAAGATTTCCAGAGAAGTCTACTCTACAGTAGACTTTTTTGGAAGCCTTCCTTTGTAAATATTGACTTACTTTTGTTTTTGAAAAAAATCTCGAAAATATCAGAGAAGACTTCTCGTTAAGTTTTCTAGGATAAACATTTTAGTTTTGCAATTGACCGAATTGTGTCAGAAATTTGACTTTTTCTAAAAGACTTACATGGAAGTCTTCCACCAGAAAAATAAAACTTAAACATTTAATTTTAACTAGACGGCTTCCATGTAAGTCGACTCAGATTACTTTTGCAATTGAAAAATAAAACTTAAATATTTAGTTTTAACTATACGACTTCAATGTAAGTCTTTTGTTAGATGACTTACATAGAAGTCTTCTATGATAACCAAGGTTTGACCACGATCACGGAAAAAAAATTCTTGAAGACTTCTTTGAGTAACTCTAGTAAGCTTATAATTTTTGAAATAAAAAAGTTAGAATTTTGGTATGAAATAAAAGAGGAAGTGAAAGGGAAATGGTTTGTGTGTGTAAGAAATAAGAATATGAAGATGTTGATGTTGATTTTAGGTGCATTTAGAGCTTGAAATTGTTTGTTCATGGTGGTTGATGTATTGATGATAATGGCAATATTTTAAATAAAAGAGGAAGATAAGGATAGTCGAATAAAACAACCATTTTCGGAAAAAAAAAACAATAATAGCATTTTTCGTGAAAAAATCAGAACTTTTGGGGCGGATATGAGAAATAAAAGATCCAAAACAATCATAGATTAGTTTTGTGTTTGGCTTTGAATTTTGAGTCATTTTTGAAAGAAGCCCAATTTATTTTTACTAATTTGTTTCATAAACTTACTTTTATCCAAAAAATTAGTCCGACTGCAAATTGGTACAATTCAACGTTTTTGAACAATTTATGACTTGAGTTACTTGATAAACTCGAATTCAAATAGATGATATCTAATTCCTTTCTCGTTGATAATTGTTTACATGTGATCTCCTATAAAAAACATAAAAGTTTTCAAATTAAAGATCGTGAAATGTCAAACTTTTGACCCATAGATCTTTAAAAAATCCAATTTATTAAATACTATTATTCTGTACCAACAAGATTCATGCGCGTATTACAAAGAAATTAATCCCTACGTTACCAATAAGACTACCAAATGCATGTTTAGTAACTTTCAAATATCACGGCAGGAGGAGGAACTGTTTTCGTTTTGCAAGAGGTTTGAAACCAGAACGTTTTAAAATTAATTATCAGTCACTTTGATATTTTTGGTTATTAAGTTAAGCTGGGTTTGAAGAGAAATGCATTAAATAATTATAATGAGAATACGGCTAGTTAAGCTGGGTTTGAAGAAAATTGTATTAAATAATTATAATGAGAATACGGCTAGTTTATGGTAGCATGGGAACCATAATTAAATCTGAAGAATACACATATAGTACCTTCCAAGTAGTTTATCCTTGGAGTGATTACGTGTTAATTAATTGATACACGATTATTTTTTAACAATTAATTACTATTTTATTGTTCTATTTAGATAACCAAATCGGAATAAAACAACCAATAAATATTTTTTTCTATAAAAAGATCACAATCTTAGTTAAAGAAACTGAAATTTGATTTTGCACTCATGAAATATGAATGATCTTGAAATCCGGGATGCACGTCTACAAAGTCTTTATCCTCTCCAATTATATTGCAAAGTTTGGCCAATCATGAAGCTTCTTAATCATGACAATCAAATCCTTTTAATCAGTCCCAAAATTCTGACATGTCGAATACTGAAACATACTTCCATCATCTATTGTAGTGCTTTCACTTCTAAACGCAAGGTAGACTCTCGCCATAGATAATTTCGTGTCCCCATAAATTGCATATTCCCTAAGCTATTCATCCAGTCCCATCCACATCTACCGAACTATGTTGTGGTTGTCCATGACACATTTATCATGTAGATATTACCCAAGTTTAAGATTTGGGATTCCTCAATATTATTCTCATGAAGAATAGGTGGCACCATCTTATTTGCATTGAACTAAGTTTTGAATGATCTCTTAGAACAAAAGGATATAAGAACAACTTTTCTTATTGCTTTAGAAACTACTCAAAACTAAAGCTCACAATGTTTCTCTTAGATCTCTTATGGAACACCTCTCCATGAGATCTATATTTATAGAGAAGGACAATTCCCTTTAACATGTGGGATATGGAAAACACAAACCTAATCTAATAGAAAACTTCATTTTTCCTATTCTAGATTTTTTTTTTGTGTTTATCTCTTAACATATTAAACATCTAATAATATGTTAAGTTTCCACAAGCTTGGAATTACCCAACAATCACCCCCTTAATTCCAACTTAAATTAGGGAGATCAATTTCTTGAACTCCAATTAAGCTCCTCATTTGCTTGAACTTAATCCTTGCTAATAGCTTGGTTAGGATGTCGGCCTTCTGCTCAACACCCGGCGTTTGCATGTATCGACTTAGTACACCAACTGTGTAACACACGTCTGGTCTTGTGTGAAGTAGATACCTCAAACATCCTATGTTTCTTATGAAATTTGTAGCATCTATCTCTGGTTCATCTTCAACCTTTTAGATATTTAAACTCAACTTCATTGCTACGTGGATCGTGTTACACACTTCCATCTTTGTGTCACACATGATTCCTTGAGCATAACTCTCCTCCTTTATCCTGATTTAGTCTGCTCCTTGAATCTTGTAGATCCACTTTAACCTTATAGGTTCAATACCAGATGGTCTATCCACAAGCTCCCATGTCTTGTTTCTTGTGATAGACTCCAACTCAGCTACCATCTCTTCAACCCATTCTCTTACGTGTTCGGCCTCAAGATAGTTATCTGGCTCGCCATCTACTGTGAGCAACAACATTGCACTTTCTTGATCTGCAAGTAACACATAATCATCAAGATACCTTGGTTTTGTTATGGTGCGGCCGTGTCTAGTCACCAACGGTTGACCACCACTGTCTTGGTTTGCATTGTGATATGTATCTTCTTCTTCTTCCTCATCTTGGTTTATAGCTTCTTGTTCATGATCCTTACCTTGATCATTACCTTCTTCTATATCACCCTCATGTGGAAGCTTAAGAATACTAGGTTCACAATCAGCTTGGTTGGTTGTAGATGTACAATCCCAAGCTTTCTTCTCATCAAAAATCACATCTCTACTCACCATCACCTTCCCTGCAACTGGATCATAGAGTCTATATGCTTTGGAACCCGGCTCAGTTCCAAGATTGATCACACTCTTTGATCTCTCTTCTAACTTCTTTAGATGTGTCACACAGATTTTCGCATGTGCTACACAACCGAATATCCTCAAATGCTTGATATTTGGTTTCTTCTATATGAGATATTTGTATGGCTTTTGATCCTCTTCATGGATCAACTCCAACGGTTTTGTCACACGAAACATGGCTTTAGTCGGGAACAAATGTCTTGTTTGCTTCACTGCTAGACATGTGTCACACACGCTTTCTTCGTGTGTTACACATGGCATTTCTAAGACCATCTCTTTCTTTACTATGTTTTGTTCTTCTATGATTTCTCCTAACGAGGCTTCCTTGGATGTTAGACCTGATATCTTCCCCGCAGTTCTGTTTACGGTATCGCTATCATCCATCTTTAACCTGTCAAACTCCGTCATCGACGTCTCGAATCTCGCCTCCCTTACACGATCATCTCCATGGTGTCGTGATTCGATGGCATTCCAGATTTCTTTCGATGCGGTTTGTTCTCCCACCTGGAGAATCAAACTGTCGGACATAAATTGATGAAAAATAGCTATTGCAATATCGTTCTTCTTTTGATCATCCAAACAAGGTTCTATTGTGTCCCACACATCATGAACACATAGTAACACCTTCATCTTCATCGACCAAACTGTGTAGTTTGTCGAATTCAATATTGAACATTGGATGGATGCGGATCCAAGGTCCTTTGTGCGTGGAGCCCTATTCACGTCAGCCATCTTGTGTCGTGAACTCTTGCTTCACAGCTAACAGGATCAAAGCTTCAACTTAGCTTAGATCGAGTCTCCAACCTAAGGCTCTGATACCAATTGAAGGATCTTTAGAACAAAGGATAAGACAATTTTCTTATTGCTTTAGAAACTACTCAAAACTAAAGCTTTCAATGTTTCTCTTAGATCTCTTATGTAACACCTCTCCATGAGACCTATATTTATAGTGAAAGACAATTCCCTTTAACATGTGGGATATTGAAAACACAAACTTAATCTAATAGACCTATATTCATTTTTCTTATTCTAGATTTTTTTATTTTGTGTTTATCTCTTAACATATTAAACACCTAATAATATGTTAAGTTTCTACAAGTTTGGAATTACCCAACAAGTTTGACATTCACTCTCTACATAATGGACTAGATTCAATAGATCCATATCTATTTCTCTAAAGAGTTTATCATTTTGAACCTTTCAAATATACCAAATTATTAATGAATAAAGATTTCATAATCCATATTAACATAAGTATTCGGTTGGTATCAGAAAGATATCTAAACTTGTTGGATAGAATACCCATATTAATCACATATTAATCACGTAGTTTATCCTTGGAGTGATTATGTGTAATTAATTAATTAACAGAATATTCAATTAAGTCGTCTCGAATACTATGGAAATTTATAAAAATTACGAACGAGTTTTAGTTAAAAAGTCACCGTGTGACTTCAGCACGTTATCAAAAATGACAAATGTTGCGGTGTCGAGTCTCGTACATGTTTGAATATAAGCCAACATTTTTTTTTTAATTTCAACCTTTTGACTCGAACCGGATATGCCGCGAATATGAGTTATAATATTATAATTTTTTTTTTGACTTGAAATATTTTGCAAACCATGACTCGACTGATTAATCTCTGATCTGAGCAGTGATATCTCTAACTGTTCACAAGAGAGATATCTCTATTATCTACTGGCCACACATTTAAATAATTTGAAAGTAACAAATTTAAATCCGTAATTTTTAAGATCATTACGAAACACCAGGTACCAACCAACTAATAACACATAGTTTGATTTATAATATTGCTCAAATAGGAATAACAAATAACCCAAATAAACAAGAGACAAAATATGATTGCGGCAACTTCTTTTTCTCGTAAAGAAATAAAATTCAACAGAAATTATTATAAACAATGTTTTAAAAAATAATATGAAACATTCAAGAGTTGGCTCGAGTTTGTTTGTATGTAATGAAGCCGTGCATCGTTTCTCCTACAATATTTTTTTTATAAAAGCCAGATCTTGAAACAATACTTAAAAGATAAAAATAGATATTTAAAATTTCAGAAATTGGATACACCTTTCTAAAAATATATTCATTTAAATATATCTTAACATTTGAGCTTAAAAACTATAAATTATTACTTAGAGATTAATACTTATTTGGTAGAGTTGAATTTATAAAAAAATTATAGTAATTATTAAACATTTTAAATGATTTAGAAGATTAATTCATTTTTTTTCATCACCAACTTAACTTAACGTATCTATGAAAATGGTTATTATTTAAAATTAAATTTAAATATTGATATCATCTTATTTGTGGGAAAATTAAAATTTCTGCAAAAGTAAGCTATACTGTATTGATGCTTAACAATTGTCGGTTAGTGCAGATAGTTTTCCACCACTAAGCTTGCTAATGGTCATTATTAATACAAACTAGTATAATGCAAATATGAAATTATCCGGTTAATGACTTATTTCCACACCAGAACTTTTATTTAATAAAATGTACACAATTTTCCAACTTTGTCATAATTACCTCCAATCAGAAAGATTGAAACCCCAAACTATCCAGAAATGTTTGACTTGGTTTTAATGGTTTAGAACATAAATTGCACCTAAACCAAGATTGTAAAATAATTTAAAACCCGGCCCAAACCTTAAATCCAACTTCAAACCAGCCCAAACTTCTACTAAAGTTTAAAAACCTAAATCGATTTCATAATCCCTACAAACCCTAAATCAAAAAATCCAAAATCTCCTCATCCCTTTCCCACACACCCAGAGACAATGAGTAATGAGTCTGTAACTTCAAGTGGTATTCCATTCGGTCGAGCAAAAGGAAGAGTTGTGGGTGTGCCGAAGAGATGTTAATGTGGGAAATTAGTTGTGTCATTGATGTCGTTCTTCAATCACCACTTCCATTTTCACTATCGTGGTTTATCACGAGAGAGAGAGAGAGAGAGAGAGAGAGAGAGAGAGAGAGAGAGAGAGAGAGAGAGAGAGAGAGAGAGAGAGAGAGAGAGAGAGAGAGAGAGAGAGAGAGAGAGAGAGAGAGAGAGAGAGAGAGAGAGAGAGAGAGAGAGAGAGAGAGAGAGAGAGAGAGAGAGAGAGAGAGTTTGTATTTGGAGATTTAGGAATTCAGGGATTTTGATTTCGGGTTGAATAACTTGGGTCGGATTAAGTTTAGGATATTAGATCGAGTTAATCCGGTTTAGATTTTCTACTTGGTCGTAACCGGGTCATTTTAGGTTTGATTTGATTAGTCATTGGTTAAGTTTTAAAACAAAGAATACTAAACAAACTTTAAACCTATATTCGTTGGTTTTAGGTTGTTCTTTAAACTTTGTGTGTTTTCGGGTTTCAATCTTTCTGATTGGGGGTAATAAGTTTACAACAGTTGTGTGCAATAATGGCGATGTTGGATGATTGTGTACATTTATTACTATATGAAAGTTTTGGGATGGCAATAATTCATTAACCTGAAATTATCAGCACATATATGCTAACATTCAAAATAGAATAGACTATAAGAAGGTACTATGTAACGATTTTAGATCAAACATTGGTTGGTACAATTAAGGGTAACCACGAATCGAAAGTCCAGGTTATTGGTGGTATACGTGATCTGATCCTTTTGATTCGAATAATTAGTTATTAAACGTTTCGATTCGTAGCTATATGGATATTCAGTGTCCATATATCCAATTTTTTATATATTTTTAATCGGATATACGATTTGATCCATAAAAATAAAATAAAATTTTAAAATATAACTAAAATACAAAGTAATTTATAATAATAATATTCATTTGTAAAATAAAAAGTTATTTAATTTTAAAAGTTCAATAACTAAAATAATCAATTTAATGAACAAAATATTGTAAAATTACGTAAGAATATAATAGTAGACAATTTATATTTCTTGTCATCAAGTATAAACAAACTTGGTTAAGACTCTGATAACCAAACATGGTATATAATTTATATATGTATATATATAGTTCTTCAAATATATACATATATATACAACGGACTTGATCGATATTCATTCCTAAAAAGATTAATATTTATTATTTTTACTTATGAATATTGCATATTAACATTTTTTTGCTTTTTACAATTATTTTAATAATTTTTTTGGTTCAAGTCAAAACGAAATAACAAATAAAATCAAAATTTATAAATATTTTACCCACCCTTGAAATTATGTCAATATTGTTACATAATCAGTGATTGTTATCTAATAGTTTCGTTGGCCATTCCCATTAATGGCAATGAATTAACTTTTTTTTTATTTAGATAAGAAATATTAGATTAAAATCCCCAAGGTTTGTTATTCAGTGTTATTGTTGGCCAGTCGTAGTTAGATTTACAATAATTAACATGATAAAATTTTCCTCCCTACGTTTTACTTATATGATGTTTTAGGATTTTTTTTTGGTTTCAATCATATTTAGGTTCACAATAATTAACATAGCAAAACAGATCCAAACATATTGTACCAAAATCAGTGTTGAACGACACTTTACTAGTAGCGATCAACACTCGACGTGAAAGCATAGTCAAACTGATTGTGGTAATGGCTGATGCACAAGGAGTCCTAAGAGAACAATAGTGTCTTGTGTATAATGAGGTTTGGGAGAGGCTTGATGATGATGAGAATGTGATTCCCAATGATTCCCAGTGAAGTAGTAGTTTATGAGGATGATGGAGCTCTTCGACATAGAACATTGGGAGATTACAATAGGCCTGGTCAGCTAAAGGTCTGCGATTCGACCTCCACCTTTTCAGAGGACTGACTTTAATCTGAAACATGCATACTTCACTACTGTAGATCAACACTTTTTTCATGTTCATCCTCATGAGGATCTTATGGACCATACTGACAGGTTCGACGATTTGGTATCGAGTATCAAGCTTACTGGAGTCTATAAAGACTATATTTTCTAAAAACTCTTCTAGTACTCTCTATCTAGGGAAGGAGTTGACACTAGAATATCTCACTTCCTGAAACGAAACCAAGAATTCTTGAATAATTTCTTCAATGATGTGAGGTCTGAGGAGATGAAAAACAAGATCTCCATGTTTTCTCAAGGACCTAATAAAGCATTCTTGGGTCAGATTCCGAGCTTACAAGATAGATTGTCTATACCATGGATTCGGTGAAGTTCAATTGTTGGGCATCATATTCAGTGACATTGATTGAAGATATCAGATGGCTCTGGATACAACAAGTAAATGAAACTTCAAAACTAGAAGTTCAGAAGAAGCTAGAAGATTGATTGAGAACTTGGTGTCTAGCAACAATACCAATACCAAGAATGCAGATCTGGACATGATGAAGTCAACTGGAGACATGGATTCTAGACAGATTGTTGAAGTCAAAGTTAACTTCATTATTTTCACAACCTTCTGGTGAACAAGAAACAAGTTCATTTTGCTGCAGAAATTGAAATCATGAAACAAACTGAGGAGAAAGACGTGAACTACATCAATGGAGTTGGTCTGAGAAACCTTTTCAGGGTAACATCAGCTTCACCAAAAGCTATGAAGCTTCAACTTATCAGAACCCTTTTGCAGTAACTTGAAAAATTAGAATGGAATCCATTTTGGATTAGATCTTAGAGGATCAACAAAAGATGAGTATATAGTTCGATTAGAAGTTGGAGTCTATCTACACTAAATTGAATGAAATATTTTAAAGTTGTAAACATTCATGTTAAGAAGCTGAATATTCAGGTTCAACAGATTGATGAGGTTGTGAAGAGGCGATAGACTAATCCTAGTCAATTTGACAAAGCTAAGTTGGTAAAATATGATGAACATCATGAAAAATTCGGGTCAAATCTTGATGAATAAAGCTGACTTGGAGTCACGACCTTAGTGTTGATCGACACACACTTTATGTGTCGGTCAAAACTTCCGCAAATCCATGGATTTTCAAGTTTTAACGGATTGAAATCGACCTCAAACTGCTCCTTCGACACCAGTGAGTCGGCACTGAAATAGAGTGTTAATCGACACCCCCCTTTACGAAGATAGACACCCCTCATGGAAGAATCTGGTGCATTTTTCAAACTGAAACAAAACAACAACATTTACCAAATTGTCCAGAAATTTTAGGATAATATCTTAATATTTTACCCCCCAAAAAAAAACAAAAAACAACAACAAAAAGTCAATGGAAAATCAATTGACCGAAAAGCGTGATGACAATATATAGGAAATGATAAACAATTCAATATTGTATTGTTTAAAGTGAGCCATACTGTAAGACCCAAACCCGGCCGACTAGGCCGCGGTCGAAGCCTCACGTCGCTCGGTCCGTACACAGACCGAACCTCTAGATTTTTGCCCTTATTTATAATTTCGCCTAACAGCGAGAGCTATCTTTAGACCTTAGCTTACGACTAGCTTAGTCGATTTCTAGCTTAGATCCTTTCAACTTATGCACAGCGGAATACTTTCTAAATACCATTGGTCTAAACCAATTTAATACTTGTTCGGTTTAATCGCCTCAGCCTTGGTTAGCTATATCAACTACCAACTAGCTCAAAGGTCGATCCTAAACCCAAACCAAGTCATATTGATCTGAGGTTTCATTCCCCTCGATCATTCTACTAGCATCCTAACAAGATACTAATATAACCCGTATGTGATAAATCATACCTTTGCCACAACCACGGAGCTTAGTAGCTCATCGGACCTCCATTGGCACGAACTACACTTACTTGTCTAATGAACCATTAGACTCATCGAGTGTCTTCTTAGTTCTTATCTTATTCCTACATAAGACAAATCCCTTTGGGTACTTAGTCATTCAACCAACCATCCCCACAGACTAAGGTAACCCTTGAGAAGTCTTCAATTAGTTAAGGATATGCATTTGGCCCTTATCGGCTCATACAACATCCAGCCTCGTTTCACCTTATAGGAAATAGTACCAAGTCCCTTTCTGGACCGAGAATGCCCATCATATTCTAAGTCAATCATCCAACCATCCTCACATGACTTAGAACTGATGAGTCTTCATCTTGCCTAATCGGCATTGGTCTATATCCGAGACAACTGATCTAATGTGTTCATAGCAAACGATGTATTCATTAATCAGGTTAGATCCGACACCTTGATCCATCCGTTATGGATCAGGTCGTCCCTTCTCAACCATGATTAGATCATATACAACTTTACTTGAACAATCACACCTACTCGGTCACGATCCATTCGTACCTCCTCGGTTCCGAATCATCCGTACCCTTTCGGACCCGAACCATTCGTACCCTTTCGGTCCCGACCCGTTCGTGCCCTTTCGGTCCCGACCCGTTCGTACCCTTTCAGTCCCGACCCATAGGTACCCTTTCGGTCCCGACCCATTCGTACCCTTACGGTCCCGAACCGTTCGTACCCTTACGGTCCCGACCCGTTTGCATCCCTTGGATCACAATACGTTCGCACCTCTTGGATCACGACACGTTCGTACCTTTTGGATCACGACACGTTCGTACCTTTTAGATCACGGCACGTTCGTACCTTTTGGACCACGACACGTTCGTACCTTTTGGATACACGTTCGTATGTCCTGACTTAACAAGTCATGGACTGAACCATATGGACCGGACAGAACCTGCATCCAATGGCACCGTTTGGAACATGCACCCTTTGGTCGATGGCACCTTTTGGTCGATGGCACCTTTTGGTCCTCGTACCCCTTGATACTCGCAAGTCTTGGCACCTCATGCCTTTTGGTTACTTGCACCCTTTGGTAACTTACAACCCTTGGTGACTCATGACTCTTGGCACTCGTACCCTTTGGGTCATTCCCAACCGTTCAGCCTAACCGCCCATGCTATGGCATGATCCGGGTTGTCCACATAACCGACCCATTGGGACTTGATCCAATCCACTTTGACCGACTAATGGCCATAAACCAATAGCCCATACAAGCCCAATGAACCCACGGAATTCCTATTTCCAGAACAAAGGCAAACCGGTTCATGGTTATGACCCAATCGGACCATCCGTCTGATCGTCCATGAACCATGGTTTGTGGTTGGTTCCACTCGGACATGACCTTGGTCCTTACCAAGACATTCCGTGACCAAACCACCACATTCATCACGCAAATACAGATAAGGAGAAGAAGAACCAGTATTGAAAAGAAGAAGGAAGAGATCCGGATGCAGTTGGACCAAAACCCAACCCATAACCACGATCTTACCGATCAATGGTCCATGGCGATGGTTCGCCAATAACATCCATTACCTGGAATGTCCATGATGTTAATAGCCAAGCCTTTATCAAGTCTTATCATTCACTTCCAGGAATGATAAGATCCTTTCATGGATCGTGCATCACATCCCATGAACTTCCACGAAACAGTCTCTCCACGAACTACCCCCTTTAAGGCTATATAATCCTTTGGAAGTGAAGTCCGGCCCTCTCTCTTCTTTTCTCATGATTTGCGTGTGTTACCAGACTCAGGAGAAAGGTTTGAGAGTTGATAACAATGATCAAAACCAATCAGAAGGTCGTTCTCAACTTCCCTCATGATCTCTCTCAAAACAGTCTCGATATCGCATGCACAAGCATATCGATATTGGATTATTGAATCTGACTCTCTCTCTCCTTTTCTCTCTGTATTTTTTTCTGTCTGTGATCTCTCATTTCGTGCCCAGGGTCCCCCTATTTATAGAGGACGAGGGGGTAAGTCTTGCCCCACGAACAGGCACGACTTGTAGGTGAAAGGGCATGACTTGGTCGATAGGTTGCACCCCTTGACCACAAGCATCCCTTCGCCCATAACTGACCCTTCTTGGGTCGATACCAAGCCCAAACAGAGACCCAGACCCACCAGGCTTAGCCCATGGCCTTACCCAAGGGTCCACCAGGCCCTAACCACCATGGCCGGACCACCTCGGCCCACCACCGGCCCGGACCCGGACCAACTGCCCAGTACCCGAACACTCCATCCAGCTGAGTTGAGCTGATCCCCAGCTGGTCCAGCTGAGTGAGCTGGTAGCTCAGCTGAATGAGCTGACCTAATTAGTGTTGAGCTAGGCTGAGTTTGGTCGAGATAGGTTTAGATGGTCGAGCTGGCCGTACACTTGGTCCAGCTGCCCAAACAGTTGTCTAGCTCTTTTAACTCGTTTCTTTCCCTCTCATTTGGTTAAGTCCTCATAAACTTAACCCATCCTGACCATGGAACGTTTGTAACTTGATATAAATGATCCTTAGCTCATTTCCCCGAACCATGGTCACTCACATGATCCTTATTCAGGATTGGGGATGCTACACATACACTTCATTATCTCTTGTTTTTGTTGACTCATCATTTATTCTTAAGTCTTCCTCAGTTGGTACTCTCATGATAATTCTATGAATCCTCTTTAGAGCATTTTTAATATAAATATTCATTTTAATTCTAAAATTAAATAATTCTATAATAGAGTTGGATTTTGCTTTAATTTTACTCTATTTTACATAGGAAAATAGAATGATAAACAAATAATAAAAACATTATGGATTAACTTATTTTTATTTACTTATCGAATAGAAAATGAAATAGAATTAAAACATTTCTTATTTCAAACTCCATTCTAAACTGAAATATGGAATATGGTTGAAGATGCTCTTAAACACGAAAATAATTAAATTAATCAGACATTATAAACTAAAAACAAATATCAAAATGGGGAACTAAACTAAATATCTTTATGTTTTTTTGCAAATAATATATTTTAAAATGTAAAGAAAACCATAAGTTTGTTTATTTATAGAATTTAATAGTTTTTACCAATTCATAAAAATGTCATTAATTTTTTTAAAAAAAGAATGTTATTTTAAACATTATTGTAAATTAACTTATTAAATAATTTGTTTATCCTTTCGAACAGTTAATAGATTTTTGGTTAAAATATTTTCTTAATTAATATTTTTATAATTTTATTATTTTAAAATAGGAAAATTCTCTCAAATAGCTCTTTTAAGTTTTCGTCATCAAAATAGCCCTCAATAAAAAAATAATCGAAATAGCCTTTTATTTTGAAAATTTTAAGATTTATTTATATTTTTTTTTAATTTTAAACCCCACCTCCGAAACTCCATACCATAACTCTAAACCCTAAGTCTAAATTAGTTAAATATAGCGGTATAAATGTATATTTACACTGTTTAGTAAAACATATGTTGGTCATGTTTTCCTTGAGGACTATATTTGTAACATAAACTTTTTAGGGATATCTTAGGATATTTTTCTTTAAAACATGTAAAATCACATTCTTTGCAAAAATGAAAAAAAATATAATAATAAATACTAAAGTTTGTATGATAATTATTATTTAATCAGTTATTGAACAGTAGCTACAAATAAATCATAAATTTAATTTCTTTGTTTCACAAACAATGTCATTTTATTACTTTACATTCAGATTAAGAAAATTATTGAAATTACTTTATATGCTCACTAATATACTTATTTAAATAATATTTGAGATAATATAATTATTTATAAAATTAAATCATTTTATGATTGAAATAACATTATTTTGTAATAATAAAATTAATTAAAAATGATTTTTATTGTGAGACACAGGAAGTATTACATTCACAGAAAACTCTTGTCTTTAAAAGGTGGAAATTTTCAGTGTATAACTCACAAAACACTATATTTCACTAAGTATATTCATGTAACCACGGATGTGGCAGCCCAGTTGGTTTAAGCGCATGCGTTAGTGCTGTTGTGCTTCTGGGTTCGATCACGTGGGAGGAGTGTTTTACACCAGAAATGATATCAATAAAGGCTGACACCGAGTCTGGAGGATTATTTGGGTCTAAGGCCCAGACACCTTCTGGTTAAAAAAAAAAAAGTATATGCTTGTAGGTGTTAGAATATAAAAATATTATTATAAAAGAGACAAAAATGCTCTCAGCGATGGTTACTCGAGTTGATGTGATTTTTTAAAAACCAAAAGAACAAAAAGAGAGTCATGAGGCAGAGAAACGGGATTTGATACAAAAGATGAAAAGTCATGAAAAGTGGATGGATTAAAAGGAAATGGTTTCTATCAATTTTTTGGATGGAGTTGAGTTCGTATTTTCTAGGTAAAGTTACAATTGCTTTTTAGAGGCCTAAAGATTTTTATTGCCGTTACGGCTGGAAAAAAAGATGGTTAACAGTTACTATTTGATGTACTAAACTATTTTATTAGAGAAATATAGAATAGAAATAACATTTCACTATAAAAGAATAAATGTTATGTTACTATTATTATGTATTATTCTATTTTATTAAGAAGCCTTGATTTATCAGAAACTTGTGGGTGCCAATGCAGCAGATCCTTTAAAGGATAAGTATTATGTTACTATTGTTATGTACCATCACATAGCCTTGATTACTCAGAATAAATCAATATTAAAATCTGTTGTGTTCAAAGTCACGGGAAAAGTTAAACACACATTGCGGAAGACGATTGAATTGGAACCTCCTATACTATTTGTGTTATAAAATATTATAGGTTCTTTATGTGTGTCTAATATAATATTTTGGGTAGAAGATAATTGATCTAATAGTCTTAGCTACGTCTAATTGTATGTTGAGGCCTACATTGGTGCTAAAACATTTGCACCATATTTCAACTATATTATACTATTTTGTATATTTGTATTTGTAGTATTGTCTTTTGTTTGCTTATCATCTTATCTAGAGATCAGAACAACACTCTAGATTCAATACATACATAATTTCTCTCACATTTTTATTTTTTTTCCTACAAAACAATCTATCATTAGTATGATATTTTTATGAATATAGTATAGTATATTAAAAATTACTAATTTTTTCCTTTTTCTCTATCCTCTTACTTTTTCTTCCACTGTCTACCTTCCTCACACCTCCCACTTCATTTCTTCCTCCTCTTCCTTCCTCCTTCTTCTCATCCTCTTCTACCCTCTCTCCTCAATCCTCAATCCTCATTCCTCCCTCTCTCCCTCCATCTTTCTTTCTTTCTTTCTTTCTTTCTTTCTCCTCCTCCTTCGCCCTCCATTTTCTTCCTTTTTTGTTTTTTTTTCTTTCTCTCTTTTTCCTCACGTTTGATATGTTTAGTGATCTGAGTTATTTATACTATATTATTTGTTTAATAATATAGTATAGTATGATATTTGTGTATATCGCTCAAACGTTCGACGATGCACATAAAAACAAATTTTATTATATAGTTTTTGTGATTAATTGACATATTTCCAAAAATAATCTTTACATGATTATCTCTTTTATTTTCCATCTCCTAATGGTAATATGGCTAATTCACCCTTAAAAGATTATTTGAAACTAACGTATTTTTTATGGGCACGCGACTTATGTAAATCCTAAAATACAAAACTTTAGTACTCGATATAAGCAAAATGATCTCACACCCAATTATATAGATAGCCATGGTTACGTATATAACTTTTCATATATTGATGATGGATTCTTTATTGATAGATGAGGGAGAAAATTGTTATTTGTTTCCATTTGTTTTTGTTTAATATTATGTAATGTTCATTGGGCTTTTTAAGTAATGTTCATGGTTAAGGTGAAAACTTTATTCATTTCATATTATAATGACTATATGAAAGCCGGCACGATCCAATTCTTTGATATCCTTTTTCAATTTTTACTCTGAATTGGAACATAATTAATCGATCACATCCAATAGATTAAGGAGACAGTTAACTACTAGCAAAATAAGATTTGAAAGCTTAGTTAACTAAGAGCATTTCTAATGTATTACTTTTTTTTTTATTTCAAAAGGGTGTAACACCAAAATATAGTTGAGTTAGAAACTACTCCATTTATTTCTAAAATATGTATGTTTTGTGTGTTTTATATATTTAACAACATTTAAAAATTGATAATAAATGTATTTTTATTATCAGTTTCTTATGATTTTAGACTAATAGTATTTTAATAACTACAATTATTTTTAAGTTTGCAAATTAACATTAACATGAAACGTGTTTGAAAAAACTAAAATCTTTCTAAAAATATTTATTTTTCTTAAACAGAAAGAGTAATCTTTTAAAAGTTAAAAGTAAATTTTCATTTGTTTCATTTGACGTCAAATAAAATTTATTAAAAAATTCAAAAGTCGCCTTGCCAAAACTAATAATCTTAAGATTAAATCAACAACTTCAGTTAGTAGTATATCAATATGTTTACTCAGGTAGCTAATCTGAATTTGATATATGCAATAAATATTAATCGGTATTTTCGATAGATGGAAAGTATGCTATACATGTATATAAATACTTGTAGTCTTGTAGAGATCTACTGACAATAAAATGAGAGATGTTGTGTTTCTCTCCAAATCACAGTAATTGTGTTTTTCCACAAGCAATAACTAAATGGTTTGGTCTGAACAGTAATATAAGATTTCCAAGTATGACAGAAGAGTTTACATACCGTCTTAAAATTGAGCAGAATATCAGTAACGGGCTGTTTGGTAACATGTTGGAGGCGGTCAACGCTAAAAAATATTACTTCACGCTCTTTCTTGCGTTTCTGTTCCAATGAAATTAATACGTCACTATCTATGCAAATTAATACGACTCTATCTATACTGGAGTAGTCAAAAGGTTTATATACCAACTATTCTTCACATCCCCTATATATTAAAAAAAAACATTTGATATTAATGCGTGTTTATCATGTACCAGCTTCACAACAATTTGAGAATAAATATAATTTGTAATGCAATAATTTGTCTTCATAATTTTTCTTTTTCTTTTTCTTCAACTATTATCTATATTTATTTTGATTTTTCATGCAATTAGATATTATAATACAAAATCATTGCTTCATCACTAAAACCGTCTAAAATTCATATAACATTAAACCAAAGGAATAATAAGAATTTTTGGTTATCACCAAAAAAATCAAAAACTTCAAGCATTTTAACTAAATAAACTAAAATAAATATGAATTTAGAATGATAATGATATTTTAAAAATTAAAAACTGAAAAAACAGTCTAACAGACATAATATTTTTTATCTTATAAAATAACAAAATTAATAATCTTATCCCATGTAACCATGTAAATTGCGAATTATTATCTAGTTTATAACGTATAGTTTGATACATATTTTCCTTTCATGGATATTATATAGACGACAATTAAGAAGACTTAATCGAGGTGTGAACAAAGAGAACGGCATTCTTCACCCACTTTATTTTCAGTCAATAAAAGATAACTTATAAAGCACAAACATATAACCTATATTTAGTCAAAAAAAAACATATAACCTATATACATAAATTTCATCAAAGTTCATGGCCTGGATATTTTATGCAGACTTAAAATCTAAACCAGAATTGACCGAAAATTATCTGAACCAAAATCGAATTAAAAATTTACAAATACCTAATTGGGACCAAAATTATTTTAACCGAAAAAACCAGACTAAAAAAACAATCCGAATAAGACTGGACCCGAAAAGAACCAATTCGAATAGACCATATATGGAAAGAACCGATTATACCCGACATAAAAGCATGAATATAGAAACTATAATTTGTTGCGTTCTATTTTCTATATTTCAATTTATGGTTTATATGAAATGTATTTTTGTTACCAATTTTTATTCTTATTTTGTAACATTTTCATGTTATGTGATGTTTTAAATGTAAAATTTAGAAGTAAATATTTTAGTTTAATTATTAATAGTTTCTATTTAGTTATTTTGTAAGGTTTTAGATAAATGTGACATATTTCAGCTAAATTTAATGGGATTTAGGTATTTCGTGTCTTTTTGGATCCTAAACATCCGAACGTGACCTAGATTCAATACAGACTTGAAAATTATGATTATTTTATAGGTATTTTAATTATACATTCAAACTGACCCGGATCTGAGAGGAACTGGTCCGAATCCGATCGGAAATTTTAAAGTTCCTAGTTGGATCTAAATATGTAGATTGTGAAAGATCCAGACCCAAAAGGAACCAGTCCGCACCCAATATGAAGATCCAAAACCCTAGGGGTTACGTGACCCTTAAATATTACATATAAAATATTAACATTTGACATATATACTAAAATCCACTAGAAACTTCACTAGATATACCTATATATAGAACTTCACATGTTAAAGTATGACAACTAATTTCTACACCTCTGATTTATTCAAATTAACCGAAAGTTTAAACTTATAGAATAAGCGAACGCCCTTCTCTTTTAAGCCAGCCCCATTTAAGTAAACGAAACTAGGGATCCAATGTGAAATTAAATGCATAAATAACCTATTTCAGTTTAGTAGATGAATGACTGGTGAGAAAAAATTAATTGGTTAATTGGTACTGATTTTTAAGATTATACTTTTAGTTGGTTTGTATCGTGAGCAGATTCCAGCTCACAAATCGTGTGCCCATCTCCACAAGTAGTTTGTGAAGTCAAACAAAAACTTCAACTTTTTTACTCTCTTTTTTTTTTTGTAAAATTTTTTTGCTCTCATAATATTCAAACTTATTAAGTGCATATAATACACGTATCAGTGTATATAATCTCCATGAGGAGCTTTATATATTTAGCATAATATCTCTCAGAAGTGTGCGAACTTGTCAAGACTTCTTCTCTCCTCTTTATATCTTTCTCCTTCATTTCCTCTCAGTGTAACCATGGTAAATCAAGGTCCTCAAGATGTTTATGTGAGTCTCTATCTCTCTGTATTATTGCGTAACTGTGATACGATTTTGAGTTTTTCTTTCTTATTTGAACATTGATCTTGAATTTGTTGAATTTTTGTTTAACCGAACTGGAATTTTCAGTTATATATTGTCACGAAAAAACACTAACGATGAAACGAAGTCTATTTGTACAAACGATAAACAATAAACCTTTTAAATAAATGATAAACCCTTACAAAATGATAAACCATGATAATTTTGTTGTTTTCAGCCAAATTTTAATAGAATTTTTTTCTTTTCCTTCAGACATTTTTGTCGTTTTTACTCAAAAGATTCCCATTCCTTTGTCTTTTAGATTTTGTTAGAAAATATCGAGAAAATAAATTACTTGTGGTGCTTAGAGATGGATCGATGTAGAGGAAAATAAAGAACTAGATTTAATGTCAGATATTGACTTTCGGACTTAAGTTTTAGACTTCTGACTATTTAAAAGCTTTCGATATTTTTTCCTCCCATAATTTTCCGAGGTCTTAATGATACCATGTTCCAATATTTTTTCTTTGACATAACTGTATAATGGAGTAATTACAAAGTTACAGATAAATAAATAATTATATATAATCGACTGTACTATACTTTTGTTCGTAAGTTAAATCTTTACCTTTACAGATCCCGTACGGTCCAGTTTCTGCTTTGTCCAAAGTTTAGGGAACTCGTACCAATCTAAACCGCCGTCTAAAAAGAAAAAACATATCATCAACTCTTTTATACTTTCAAACTATTTGCCGGAAAGAAAATGAGATTAGGAACCGACATGAGATCATTGACTTTTCTGCTATTGATTTGATGTAATAAACATATCAAACGACTTTTCCTTAGCTTCTTGCGCGTAGTTTATGATATCTTTAAGTTTGGTGTACCAACCTAAACCTGTTTAGAAGTCCAATAGATCTTCCAAAAATCTACCCTTATACTTGATTTTATTCTCATGTTTACCCCACAAGTTATCACATCAATCTTGTGAGCCCCAAAATAAAAATCACTATTTGTGAAAACCAACACAAAAATTAAAATTTTCTTCTATATGAATTTTGTGAAATAAAAACAGGATGATGAGAAATTGGCAAGACAAAAAGAAATCGAAGATTGGTTACCAATTACTTCATCAAGAAATGCTAAGTGGTGGTACTCTGCTTTTCACAATGTCACCGCCATGGTCGGTGCCGGAGTTCTCGGCCTCCCTTACGCCATGTCTCAGCTCGGCTGGTAAATTTTCCGATTCACACCGATTATTGACCTAAACCGGATGTCTCACAAAACTAAACCGGTTTCAAATTTGTTTTTCTTTTCAGGGGACCAGGAGTTGCAGTATTGGTTCTCTCATGGGTCATAACACTATACACATTATGGCAAATGGTGGAAATGCACGAAATGGTTCCGGGAAAGCGTTTTGATCGTTACCATGAACTCGGACAACACGCGTTTGGAGAAAAGCTTGGTCTTTACATAGTTGTACCGCAACAGCTGATCGTGGAAATAGGCGTTTGCATCGTTTATATGGTCACTGGAGGCAAATCGTTAAAGAAGTTTCATGAGCTCGTTTGTGAGGATTGCAAACCCATCAAACTTACTTACTTCATCATGATCTTTGCGTCTGTTCACTTTGTCCTCTCTCATCTCCCCAATCTCAACTCCATCTCTGGCGTTTCACTCGCAGCCGCGGTTATGTCTCTAAGGTAATCTTGGAATCCGTACAACTTGAAAATTTAGTTTTGTGTAGTTTTACCAATGCAGTTATTGTGGTTGGTCAACATGTTTAGAGTTAATTTTGGCTTAGGTATTCAAACTGAATCTATTTCGGTTTATTCTGGTTTGGTGTTATCTCATCATTGATTAAATTATGTTCACATTTTTGGTTAAAATTGAATATAGTTTGGTTCAGTTAAGCTCGCTTGTCGGTTCTAAATACATTTCCTTTGATTTATAGCTACTCAACAATCGCATGGGCAGCTTCAACGAGTAAAGGTGTTCGAGAAGATGTTGAATACGGATACAAAGCAAAATCAACAGCCGGTACAGTTTTCAATTTCTTCAGCGGTTTAGGTGATGTGGCATTCGCTTATGCTGGCCACAATGTGGTCCTTGAGATCCAAGCAACGATCCCTTCGACTCCTGAGAAACCTTCAAAAGGTCCGATGTGGAAAGGAGTCGTCGTTGCTTACATCGTTGTGGCGCTTTGTTATTTCCCGGTGGCTCTCGTTGGATATTATATTTTTGGGAACAGTGTTGAAGACAATATCCTCATATCACTTAAGAAACCAGCTTGGTTAATCGCTACGGCTAACATCTTTGTTGTGATTCATGTTATCGGTAGCTACCAGGTTGGTTAATCTAAACCAGATTTTTTTAAAGTTTCTTCCTTTTATACAAGAAACAAAATCTAAACCACATTTTGGTTTTGCTGTAGATATATGCAATGCCGGTTTTTGACATGATGGAAACTTTATTGGTAAAAAAGCTTAATTTCAGACCGACAACAGTTCTCCGGTTCTGTGTTCGCAGCTTCTATGTTGGTAAGAAAATTAACTGAAATGTACTATTATATTCATAGTTATAGGTATATATATTTTAATAACTTTTGGTGTTACTTTGATCCATAAGCCTGATTGTGTTTGTTTGTTTTTTGTTTATGCAGCTGCAACGATGTTTCTTGGTATGACGTTTCCGTTCTTTGGTGGCCTTTTGGCGTTCTTTGGTGGATTCGCGTTTGCCCCAACGACATACTTCGTAAGATTGCGGACTCTAAACGTTTTTTTTCTCAACATGAAATAATAAGTCTAATTTAAATACTATTATTATTTTTTCAAGCTTCCCTGCATAATTTGGCTAGCCATCTACAAACCTAGGAAGTACAGCTTGTCTTGGTGGGCCAACTGGGTAAGCATTACTTTTTCTGGCGTTTTCAATTAAAGGTTGCGTTTTATGAAACTATTTTCTGTAAGAAGGAATAAATAAATGTGGTGTGTTGTTTCTATTTCAGGTATGTATCGTGTTTGGTATCTTCTTAATGGTCTTGTCGCCGATTGGAGGGCTAAGGACGATTGTTGTTCAAGCAAAGGAATACCAGTTTTACTCGTAAATGCTCTATAATTTGACTAATGTTAAGAAACATATTTATCTATTAATATATGTGTGAAGAAGATTTTTAAAGATCAACATGAGACAAATAATAATCTCTGGTCTAAGGTTTGAATTTATAATAGCTTTTAGGGTTTGTGTTCTGTGCGTTTATATCTACTATATTAAAAACATTATATTTTGCTGTGCCAAAAAATACCATATATTTTGTTCTTTTCTTGTTCCAAAGTTTATGATTCTTTGTGTTCTCGTGACAAACTACATAGATATTTCGTACACTCCTAAATTTCTTACTATAATCCATTAATTAAATCCATGGTTAACAAATGATTTTTTTAAATTTTAAATAACTCCAAATTACAAATCATATGCTTGGAGAACATATGTTTGGTAGATATATCATGGACTCCAACTTCTCAAATCCGTGGTTGCGTTTGGATATGGAAATACCCATCTGATCAAAACCAGTTATGGAGACAAAGAACCTAAGATGCCGAGAGTCAGCTTTGCATTCAAATTAAAAGTATTGATTTGGTCGATGGAAAAAATGCTAAATCATTCGAGTTGTCATAATTTTGGAACAAATTAAAAATGATTAAAAAATCTCAAGCACGGCTAAATTTCTTAATAGAACTGAAAGGAATAAATACTCTTCAGAGACAATTCCAAGCATTCAAGATTTCATATGTTTCTTGAAGACAAAATGCAATTTTTGATTCTTTAGTTAAAATTGCTTGATTATTGGATAGGAACTTTGTTATGTTGGTTTTTTTTTTTTCTATTTTGGTCTGATTCCACATACCATCTCAAATTTGAGTAATAAAATAGCCATATGATGTAGAAAAATTTGATGCAGTGGTAGATTGTGAATATTTATTAAGATGAAAGAGTATTTAAGCGTATTGTTGTTATTGAGAGATAGTAAACTGTAAATATAATTATTCTCATTTAGATTGGTTAAACGCTTTTTATAATTTTTTCTTTGATAACCATGCGGATCCGGCAACCGAGGTCAACCGTCTAATTCTATGAGGTCTATAGCAGTCATATATTTTTACCATTTAAGGTGGGTGACCAGCGGGATCGAACCAGGGTTTCGCCAAATTTTCAGATTATTTTGATATAACATATACGGTTAGTACATAATGATCTATATTGCTATACATTATCCTGTTATAAGATATAGCTAAACAACATGAAATAAAATAAGGGTTCCCTCTTACTTTAGTTTCTATAGATGATGTAGGGTTCTAAATTAGATAAAAAAGCATATTAGCATTCATCGTTTCAATCCTTAAAACATTCTCATAAACATAATACACTAACCAAAAGTATAGCAACAAATAAAATGTACAATATTTTGAAAGATACTACAGTACCTGAAAAGATTAATCAATGTATAAACCATTTTAGATTAACAGTTGGCATGTGGAACAGGGTTCATAGTCCTCATTAGCTTCTTAGAAACAATCAATGATCGAGCCCTAAATAATCGAACAAAAAACGAGTTAGTAATTAAAACATGATAGCTAGATTATATTTAATAAAGTTTCATAAACACTTACATTCCTTAGAATTCTTTGAATCTAATTTCAACATAAAAGATCAAGTAATTCGTCGGAACATTCATTATCATATTAGATTTGATCGGTTCAAAAATTAATTTGGTTTGAGTAAATCTAAACTCCCAAATTTCGTACAGACAATGGGCTAAAATAGATGATATTAGGCCCACAAATCGCGTGGGTCTGAAAAGCCTGAAAGGTGTGGTCGTTTGTCACATCCAGTTTTCTCTGGCCTCTGTTTTACTTCCGATCCTGGTGCTTCATTCATTCTCCAGTGAGTGATCTTTCTCCTTAATCCTCGATCGTTTTATCTTGCCTCTGAATCAGTGGATACACATATTCTTTCACTTTTGTTTGCTACTTATTTATATATTCGTTGGATCTGTATGCATAGTCGGATTTCTAAAGCTTTTGTCTTTCTTCCAGGGAGTCGATTGGTGCAAAAGGGTTTTCATCAAATGGGTGGAGGATGGTTTATCCACCAGCTTCTAAGGAGGAAACTTTATTCCCAATCACTCGTGAGTTTTTTTTTTCAATCCTAGGATGTTTCTCAGTGTACGTGTCATACTCTGTGAGATTCATGATTTGTAATATAATATTAGTGAAAGAAATCATATTTTGGACTTCTGATTCATGGCAATCTTTTGATGTAGTATTTGTTAAGCAGATAACTACTTGTTTTTTTTCTTACTGTTGTTCTGTGTTATGACTCAGACAACTCCAGTCTTGTCATGGTTTTGGTCGAAGAAAGCTAAGGAGGATGCTGGTTTTAGAGCATTTGCACTTATGGGTGCTGGTGTTACAGGGCTGTTGAGTTTCTCTACAGTTGCATCCGCTGATGAAGCTGAACATGGCTTGGAGTCTCCAAACTAACCTTGGCCTCATGATGGCATTCTCAGCTCTTACGACCATGCTTCGTCAGTTTTTAAAACTACGCGCAGATGATCTTTCTTTTTATCAATATGGATAACATTTGGCTTTATGATTTAATATATGAGGCAGGATCCGTCGTGGTCACCAGGTTTATCAGCAAGTATGTGCATCTTGCCACTCCATGTCTCTGATCTCATACCGAGATTTGGTGGGTGTTGCCTACACAGAGGAAGAGGCAAAGGCAATGGCTGCTGAGATCGAGGTTGTTGATGGACCAAATGATGAAGGTGAGATGTTCACCCGACCTGGTAAACTTAGTGACCGCCTTCCTCAACCATACTCGAATGAGTCAGCTGCAAGGTTTGCCAACGGAGGAGCGTATCCACCTGACCTAAGTCTTATAACTAAGGTTTATGGGTCTCAATTTGTATAACTTGTAAGAGAAGTCATCTTCTGTGCTCTAAACAGCTTTGCTGTTTTCTGCCAGGCACGTCACAATGGCCAAAATTACGTCTTTGCTCTTTTGACTGGTTACCGTGATCCTCCTGCTGGGATTTCGGTAAACTTCTATCTTCTTTTTCCACATGAAGTCTTCTTATTACAACTTTAAATTGTTAAAAAGAAATTGTGTGACAATGCTGCAGATAAGAGAATGGTTACACTACAATCCTTATTTTCGTGGAGGAACAATCGTTATGCCAAAGATGCTCAATGATGAAGCTGTTGAATATGAAGATGGAACTCCTGCTACAGAAGCGCATGTTAGTTTTCTTCTGCTTAAGAAAATAATTACAGACCCTAGAGAATAGTCTATTAACTTTACTTTTTTTGAGTGATTCTGTAGATGGGCAAAGATGTTGTATCATTCTTGTCCTGGGCAGCTGAACCAGAAATGGAAGAGAGGAAACTGGTAAGTTTCTTTTTCTGACCTTTTGTAAGCTATTGTTTCCATATCTACCAGATTGCAAGAGTGGTATAAGCAGGTTTTGGTTTGGGTTATACGGTTTCGTATTTTCGATAACAAATTGTTACCAAACTGGTACTGTTACTATTATGTATCGTGGTTTGGTTTGGCTGAGTTCTATGACTATGGTGTGTGTGCAGATGGGGTTTCAAGTGGATCTTCTTACTATCATTGGCTTTGCTTCAAGCTGCGTATTACAGGAGACTGAAATGGTCAGTTCTCAAATCCCGGAAGCTGGTTCTTGACGTCGTAAACTAAGCCCCTAAAGAGCAGTTTTTTTTCTCTCTGGCCAATAAGCGTACTCAAACATCAAGTCTTCTGGAGAGGAATGGACTATCATTCTTCTGGTCATTGACTTTGTTATTTCATTGAAAATAAATAATTTTTAGAGAGTGGCCATTGTGGTTTAGACCATGTAAGCGAAATTTTGATTTTTTTATGACCAAACTAAGTCTGAATTTTGTGCAATAAAGTCTAAGAAACTGAAAATTAGTATTTAGTACTCCCTCCGTTTTTTTCTATTTGACGTTTTAGGATTATGCACGTAGATTAAGAAACACTTAATTTTTTTATCATTTTCTAAACAAAAACATCATTAATTGTTTACCTAACCACAATACAACCAATAATAAAATAGAAGCTATTATATCATTGGTCATCTAATATTAATTACTAATAAATTTTACTTAGAAAATTGAAAACGTCAAATAATTTGGAACAAAAAATTTCCTCTAAAACGTCAATTAAAAAAAAACGGAGGAAGTAATGTTTTGATTTAGCTATATCTTAAATCTCGAATGTACATTAAGGTTAAATCATGTAAAATGACTAATCTCCGTGAAGAATGTCAGTACAATATAGATCTCTATGAAGAAGGAAAGCCTGGCAACAGTTCCAGATGCATCTCACAGTTTTGTTTTGTTCATACATGAGAAAGGACATAATCCGACTTGAAATACCCGAAATCCGAAGTAACAAATATTCAATTGGGTTTTGTATTGAACAAATTTAAACCTGATTCCAAAATCCGAATTACTACTCCAAATCATCGGAACATGTATACACATTAACCTATACCCAATGTTCAAGATTGCGTTGCGGTCGACCTGGCCTAGCGCCGAATCAATTAAACGGGAATTATACGTGGATTAGTTTTAGAATAAATACTTATATTATAGGATATATACATTTATTTTGCAAAAATAATTGAAGGTAAGCCGCTGTATAGTGGTAAGGTCTATTTCGGTATAATAAAGATGGCGTGTTCAAGCTATATCCAGCTTAAATAGAAGTTTTATTATTATTTAAAGTTACATGTTGAGGAATTAGATTATATGTCCATAACATACTTACAATTAAGAAAATTTACATAACAAAGTTTTAGCTATGATATAATTTTATATTATTGGTGAAAGTGGATAATAATATCCTCGAATGCGCGTCAAAAGAGACAAGTTATTTTCGTGTATTGTTCTAGGAAACTGATAAAGGAGAATTTGATCAGAAATTGAAGAATATAAAAGAGTTACATCAGAGAGCTAAAGATATGGAGTGTTCACAAAAATAAGAGAATTAACATTGGGATTACATATGAGATTGAAAGTTCACGACAACGTGACTACCGAGAAACAAACTGAATCTTGGTAAGTCCGATATGATTGAATAGAGTTAGGCGATCAAGCAATAATTTTGTTGACAGTAAGGTAAACATGTGAGTCAATATCTTTAAGAAGATGAAGAATCATGCGATGGATTAAATTGGTGAAGATGGTCAGTAACTTGTGTCATATGTTCAATACTATTTTGAATTACATTATAGTATGATACACTCCTCCTTCTCTGTTGCAAATTGTATCTCTTATCCGCCTCCTGATTCTTCTCTTTCACTACTCTATCAATTCTATTGTTTTGTCCTCCAACACCATCATCACTCATCATCTCCTCTCCGGCTCTTCTATTCTATTTTATAATCATAGTATAGTATATTACAATTTCCCTCCTCCTCCTCCTCGGAAAATTGTATCTCCTTTGCTTCCCGATTCTTCTCCTTCAATACTCCATCAGCTCCACCGTCTTTTCATTTGGAACCATCGTCACACATCACCACCCCCGAATCAGATGTTGGGTTGCACCAGAGAAGAAAATGCTCTATGTCAGTATGTTCTATTCAATAGTGTTGTTAACAAACTGAATAAAATGCAGATTCATGATAACATTAAAAATTATATGCCACTAAAAGAAACCGGATGTTTAGAGTTTTCTAAAGAAAAAATTTATATCTAATGAAAACACTATTTGTTTTCATGGACAATGCATTTCGGTGAAGAATATACACAATTTCTTTTCATTGACAATGCATTTCGATCACTTCATTTCTTATTTAGTCTCAAAATCCTCAATTTGTAACATCACCACCACCACCACTGTGGCTGATTGTTTCATTCTTCGCCACCATTGTTGATTCCACCATTGTCGCTATCATCTTCTTTCCACCATTTTTTTTCTACCACTGTTTTCTTTTCTACCATTGTCGCCACCGTCTCCACCATTTTCTCTTCTACCACCACCATCACTCATGATCTCTTTTCTTTTCCTTCTCATTAACTTCGAGAACTCAAACAATTTCTATATAATCATATCTCTTCTTCCCTCGTTTTCTTATGCAATGCAATTTCAGTTTTGTTCTATCCTATTTGAGAAAAATAAAATAGAAATAATTTTTAGAGTCTTTCTCTCCTCTTCCTCCACCACTTCCTCCTCTCCCTCTCCCCTTCCCCACCCTTTCTCCTCCTCATCTTCCTATTATTCTTATCTTCACCGTCTTCTTCCTCCTCTTGATCCTCCTCACAATGTATTGTTGCTATGAATTGATTTTTCTGCACTAGATATTTAATGAAATATTATCGAACATTGTATTGACAAATGGTCACGCACGAACAAGGAGAAAGTCATCTACTTTCATACCAAATTGTCACACATACTAAGATATGGCTATATTTTTAATTCTTCTTCTAGTATGTACATCTCACAAAAGCACCCTTAAATATTTGACAATTCACATCCCTCATCTTCTCTAACCTCTTGTTTCTGCAACCTTAGACCATGCCGCCAAATTTTTTCTCAGTTTTTTCAACACTCTCGTGCATCTCTTTGTAATTTTGGCTTCCAACAAGTAAATCTAACTTACCCCTATTGATTTCAATCTAAAAGTGAACAAAAATCTGAGTTTCTTTAATTTTCTGATTTTAAAGTGATTATGTGAAATCGTAATTGTCATGTTCCGCCCACCGTTTTTTTTGTCGTTTAATCGCTCTCTGCGCCAGCGGTTTTAGAACCGGGCATATATCTATATCTTTCATCCTTCTTTCATTATAGTCTAACTTATGCAGTCGATTAAAATTCTTGATATTTCCGATTTCAAATCCAATCGAAAAGATACTATTCAAATTAATTAAAATAGACACCACAAAAATCTTATTTTCTTTGTTTTTTTTCCACCGACGATGACAAAGAAAAAATCGCAGATGGTTAATCTTTGAATCTTTTTGTATATGCTTAATTAAATGATTCAAGATCAATGATACATGAATATTTTTGAGTTTGTTTCATGATCTAATACTATAAGATAAATTTCGGTTTGATCATTTGTTTTTTGCAAGAATTATGTAATTTGTAGAACATATAAAAATCCAAATCCAAACCCAAACCAAATCACCCAAACTGAAAATAACCAAAATCCATTTCGAAGTGTAAAAAAAATTCAAACGGTTCTATATCTCTTTATCAAAATATCCCAAAATCTGAAATAACCAATCCGAATCCAAATGGGTATCGTTTAGGTGGGCTGTATTTAGAGCCCCAATAAAGAGTCCAAAAGCTCTCTCTCGGGTCCTAAAGACCAAATTTGTCCGTCTGTCTCTCCTCGGCTTCATTATGGATCCAAGACGGCGGTGATCTGAAATTACGAAAGTACCCTCGGCTTGAGCTCCGAGAGAGTGGCATAGAAGAGTCGCACAGTCCTCTTGAACGCATCAAAGGGTTATTTAACCTTTCGTCCTCAGGAAAAGTACAAATCAATCCCATCATAAAAATGTCTCCTTGGACTTCATCAAGTTGGTGTCAACGACTCTTCTTCTTAAAACAACATTCTGTCTTAAATCTGTGAATAGGCGTGTGTTCTTGTCTAGAATGGCTCTTGTCCATCGAATACCCACTTTCTCCCCCAACTTTCAAAATTGGAAGAGGCCCAATCCGATAAATCATAGTCCTGTTTCTTCTCTCCATTTCCAAACCCAGATCACTGCATCGTCTTCTTCTTCGCCCTTCACGGAGAAGCACTCTGTTGAGAGATACCAGAGGGATCAATGGATGTACAAAGCTTCGACTCCATCTCCATCTACTTCGTCGAATCAGCAAGATGAAGTCTTTATTAGGGAAAACGACATCGCATCGCAGCTTCCGGAGCTCAAGAAGCTCTTGGAGGTTCTCAGAGAGAGTGGATCTAGATGCGGTGATTGCGGACCAGGAGATGTGTTTTTAGTCGGGACAGGACCAGGAGATCCTGAGCTTTTGACTCTTAAAGCTGTCAGAGTCATTCAAAGTGCTGATCTTTTGCTTTACGACAGGCTTGTCTCTAATGATGTATTGGAGTTGGTTGCTCCTGATGCTAAGCTTCTTTATGTCGGCAAAACTGCTGGTTATCATAGCAGAACTCAGGTACACATGATTGCTTATGATTTGAATTCATGGGATTGGAGCAATAAGAAGTTCTTTTGATGTTGTTACAGGAAGAGATACATGAACTACTCCTAAGCTTTGCTGAAGCTGGTGCTACTGTTGTGAGGCTTAAAGGTGGAGATCCTTTGGTAAGCTTTGTTTTCTGCTTATGTTCATTTTGTTAATGTGTTTGTAACTTTGATTTGATTTGATAATTCAGGTTTTTGGACGAGGCGGGGAAGAAATGGACTTTCTGCAACAGCAAGGGATCCGAGTTCAAGTTATCCCAGGTAATGTTCTTTCTTATGCTCATTCATGTTGTCACTCCATTCTCTAAGCAACTGAATCTTTAACTGTTTTGGAAACTTCTTACCATATGATTAATTGTAGGGATTACTGCTGCGTCAGGGATAGCAGCAGAGCTTGGGATTCCATTAACACATCGAGGTGTTGCAACTAGTGTGAGGTTCCTCACGGGTCATTCTAGGAAAGGAGGGACCGACCCTCTGTTCATTGCAGACAATGCTGCTGACCCAGATACGACCCTTGTTGTTTATATGGGTTTGGGAACTTTGCCTTCTCTTGCGCAGAAACTGATGGACCATGGTCTACCTTGTGATACACCAGCTGTTGCGGTTGAACGAGGAACTACTTCTCTACAGCGCACTGTAAGCCACCAACCAACCATATTATCGATGTTACTTTTGATTTCTTAAAAGGTTTTGTTTGGGATAATGCAGGTTTTTTCTGAGCTAAAAGATTTTGCAACTGAGATTCAGTCAGCTGGATTGGTGTCACCAACGCTCATCATTATAGGAAAAGTAGTTGAGCTATCGCCTTTGTGGCCACATTGCACTAAAGAATCCTCCTGCCTTGTTGTAGAGACTCATTAGATTTTTGGTTTCTTACTTTACGGGTAAAGTGGCTTCCACGGTCATAACGGTGAACTTTTAGGATCTATGAAACATGAAGAAAGTTGACAGATGTAGTAAGCCAAAGGAAAGGCTGATGCCAACGCCAATGTTGATGTTATAAACAAACTTCAAATAGAGCCAACGTTGAGGTGAAGTTTGGAGAAAACAAGTAAAATGGGGAGTTTCCTCTCTTCTTAAGATGTCCATATCAACAAGTTGTGGGTCTCACAAATTTAAAAGAAAAATTAAAAACTTAAGATTTTTATGTAGTTAATTTATTGCTTAATAAATTTGCATAACACTAAATCATGATCTGAAATATGTAATACCGTAGCGCAATATGAAGTAGTGCTGGAACATGTAACACTATATTTTTTTCTTGACTATTAGACTTATCATATACTTTGATTATTAATATGTTTTCCTTGATGTAAACGTAAAAATCGCAGAGATAATAACTAATTATTTTTTCGTGACATTCAATTTTAACATCTCAGTTACTTCAAATGTTATACTTTGATGAAATTTGATATATACTTAACTTTTCACTATCATATGACAATAAATATAGTTCAATGGAAGAGGATGAGATTAAATATATTATGAGCACAAGAACGCTATACTTAAAATAGTATATTGAAAGAGGATAGTGGATAACCCTAATAGATAATTAAACAAAAAATCTTCCGATTTAAGTAAGAAACAATGAAACAAAAA
>CAJHQQ010001965.1:0-76836 GCA_905132885.1 Moricandia moricandioides
TAGAGTTTGATCTGTGCTTTTTATTTATTGACATTTTTGTTTGCGGGGTAATATTCCAGTTTCAACGATTGAACTTGAACGTGTATAAGAGAATTTATATTTTAACGTAGCTTTAAAAATACTACAAGATTATTTTTTGTTTATCAATAAATATATTCAGTAAACTTATATATTCTTATTCCCCAATGTGCTTATATTTTATTGACAACATGTGCAGATATCAATATATCAATGTTTAGTGGATAATATTTTGTTGACAAAGGATAAATTTTGAATGAAAATTTGTTAACAAATTCAGAGGAAGATAACTTTAAAAACCGACCCGAACCCGTGTATTTATTTGATACCAAAATTTCCAATGAAAATATGACCACTACATTCATAATATAAATTATTTATATGAGGCATTTTTATTACCCTTGAATATATGTTAAATACATTATATTTTAGTTGGAAAACTGAAGAAGTTTGAATGTATACTAAAGCGCATGAGACTATTCATAGTAGAACTCATATCTTTCTTCTAAAACGTGAGGATTAAAATATATTATTATATAAAATAAAGATTAAAATATGTTTATTCCGCCATTAATATTCAAGTATTTTCAGGGTAAATTCTCAAATAGTTTATTTAAGTATTTGTCAGCAAAATAACATTTAAAAAATAATTGAAATAACTTTTTTGTTTAATTTTTTTTTAAAAAAAAAATAAACTCTAAATCTTACCTCTAAAATTTTAACAATAACTCTAAATTCTAGGTCTAGATCAGTAAAGCTTAGAAATATTAATGTATATTTACATCTTTATATAATTTATTTTTAGTCATTTTTCTTATTAAAAATTATTTTGTGGTAAAAATTTGTATGATATCTTATGGTAATTCTCTATTCTTTATTATGCTTGAAAGTCATATAAGTTGAATAATTATATATCAAAAACATAAAATAACGTAATGCGTCAAAATTTGATGAGCCCTGTTTTTAGTTGATAGGAGTATAAGATTAGCAAATTAATCTTTATTTAATTAAATTTTCAATCGAAAAACTTCCTTTTGATACCAAAAGAAAAAGAAAGCTCACTTTTTTATTAAATTAAAGAAAAAACGCAATAATTCACTAAGCTCATTCCATTCCATCGCCAGTATTTCCTCCTCTCAGCTTCGAAAAGGGAAAGGGCAATCGCTTCTTCTAGGTCTCTCCTTCGTAGATTCTGGTCAAGCTCGTTTCGAACTTTCTGGGTTTTCTCAATGTAAGTGCGTTTCGTGATTTTCTTCTTCGATTTGCCCTGAATCTCAGAATGGTACGACTGTTACTTGATTTGAATTTGGGAGCTAGGTTTTGCTTAATCTTTGATTGACTTGTTCGTGAAGTAGATCTTGCTACAATGTGAGTGATCAGACACGATTGCTTTTTTGATTATCAACTAAGCCTGGTTGGGTAGATTGATGTGTTCATTGTTGAGATCCCACGTCGCAAGTTTAAATTGACCAATACTAATATATAAAGAGTTACGGCCAAACCACTTATCACCAATTGATTATTTTAAGTTGGAAGCTCGTGATAAGCTTATGCTTTTTTTCTTGGTTGTGATTTTTGCAGGTTGCTTCTCTTTATCCTTTTAATTGGTGGTGCATGATGATCTCTGAGAAACCATTGGGAGAGGAGTCAATCCGCAAGGATCTGGAGGGTTTAACAGTGTCGAAGCGGCTTGTGAAAAGTGTTAGCCAGAAGTTGAAGAAAAAGATTTCTAAAACTGAGGTGGAAGATGAAGTAGGAGGAGCCTTGAATTGTCTAAACATTAGTGGTAGAGGTGTTGGTTGCAAAGTTGCTGACACCGGAGATGATTTGGAGGATCCCAGCAATAATAAGAGATGGTCCAGTGCTAGTGAGGGCTTGTGCGGAACCGAAGAAACTAGGTTGGATTGCTTTTCTTATGGAGTCAAATGGAAGAAGAATAACAGAAAATACCTGGAGCTAGACAACAACTCAAAGCACCACCACATATTCCTCCCCGACGATATTCTCGAAATGTGCTTGATGAGGCTTCCTTTGACCAGCCTAATGAACGCACACCTCGTTTGCAAGAAATGGCGGTACATGGCCACCACGCAGCGCTTCCTCCAGCTGAGACGTGAAGGTTCCTTTCAGTCCCCATGGTTGTTTCTCTTTGCTGCTGCTAAAGATGGCTGCTCCTCAGGTGAAATTCATGGGTATGATGTCTCTCAAGACAAATGGCATAGGGTTGAATCTGACGTGCTTAAAGGGCGTTTTTTGTACTCGGTGACGAGCATCCATGAGGAGGTTTATATAATCGGAGGTCGTTCTGAGGACAGAAACTCTTTCAAAACCCACAGAGGGGTCTTAGTATTCAGCCCTTTGACCAAATCATGGCGTAAAATCAAGTCAATGAGACATGCTAGAACACTTCCCATTGTTGGTGCCACTGATGTTTCTTCAGAACTTTCCACCATACAGAGTCAACAGACTCGCCGCTTTCACCGGTCAAGAGAATCAGATGTTTATGAAGACCCTCACAGATTCTCTGTAAGACGCCAGGCTGATCAAAGCGGAACTATTACATCCCACAGATCAACAAGACTAAAGCTGAACAGCTCCAAGAGATTTGTGCTCATTGCAATCGGAGGGTCTGGATTGTTTGATGAGCCACTGGATTCAGGTGAAATATACGACTCAGCAACAAACACGTGGTCAGAAATTCAGAGACTCCCGATGGATTTTGGAGTTGTATCTTGTGGGATCATATGCAATGGAATCTTCTACGCTTACTCTGAGAATGATAGGCTATCAGGGTATGACATAGAGAGAGGCTTCTGGATTGGGATCCAAACATCTCCAATCCCTCCTCGGGTTCATGAGTTCTACCCTAAGCTCATCTCCTGCAACAACCGGATTGTTCATGCTTTCAGTTTCGTGGTGCGATGAAGGAGATGGTCAAATTGGGAGGAGAAACAAAGCGGTGAGAAAGCTGTGGGAGTTGGATCTTGTGTACCTTACATGGACCGAGGTTTCAGTTCACCCAGACGCACCAATGGATTGGAACGCCACGTATGTCTCAGACCAGAACATACTAATGGGAGTTGAGATGTTCAAGATCTTTGGGCAGGTGTTAGGTTTCTTTACTATCTGCGATATATCAAGGGAAGAAGTTTGTTGGAGACATGTTTCGAGGAACCACAGGAGTCAGAAACTTAATCGATCTTGTATGAACAAGACCATTGCCTTGCTTCATCTCTGATCTTTTTATTTTATTTTTAAATTCACTGTAATATTATCTTTCAGGATTTGTTAAATGATTGTATTGAAAGAAAAGGTAATTTGTGACCGTCCCCTTGTGATTGAAATGTAATGTTCGTATTTTTACTGATTTTCTGCAAGTTTGTGGTACAAAACAGGTAGAAATGAAATTTTCCAAAATGAAAACCACCTGAAAAGAGAGAGAGAGTTACCCCCCTCCTCCTCCGAAGAAGGTGATGCAAACTCAAATGGTTTAGGTGAAGAGATAGAAGATGGAGAAGCTGGGATCTTAGGAGAGCTCGGGATCTCAGACTCGAATTATGAGGAAGTCCGGACGAATGAAAAAGAAGGAGAAAAGAACAAGGGAAGTACCAGCCGGAACACGAGCGACGACTTTGACTCAGCGGTAAATAATTTGATTCGTAGTTGGACTCAGTGTGAGAGTTTCGTGCTGGACTCGAACAATTTTAGAAGAATTAATTAAGGAATTACTACAAGAAAACTACTTTTGCTTGGAAGAAATGTTAGGGATTCAAAAAAAAATGTTAGGGATTAACCAAGGAATTAATTAAATGTTTCTTGATATGTATGTTGGTTTTGGATATAACTAGATAAAACTAATATGAGTTTGTAAGTAATACTCTGGTGTAACTAGTAAAACTAGTAGAACTTGTCTTAGAAATGTATTGATGCCAACTGAATGTTTGTTGCATTATTCCGAAGAGGAAACAATATTGATAACCTATGAAGATGTATTTTTCGCCGATCAAGTATAAAAGACGTAAATAAAAGTAACGATGAAGTGTTTTATTTACGATTTTTTGAAAAATCCTGAAGATTTAAAGTTTAAACGTCTCCTAATAATATAAAGAAGTTGGTTTAAAAAGTATCCGCAGTTCAAACACATTTCTACATGTCAAAAGACAAAAAGAAATAAGGTTATAGGTATATGGATGTCTTCCTTCTTCAAACGAAATGAATTTTTGTTCCCTTCAACCTGCACAATAAAAAAAATATTGCTCGAATATTATTTTTCTTTATCGTTTATATTTATCTTATCTGATCAAGCTATCTTCCCATATAAATATATGTTTAATCTCTCCATTAATGATACACTTGAACATAAACATATATTTCCAGCAAAAACTATAGTCTTCTTCTTAGCATAACTCTCGAGAATATTAATTGTCGAAACAATCTCATCAATGTTGTATCTTAAATTAAAATCGCACAAAACTATCACACATTACATGTGATTTATTGAATTAATGAAATACTCCCTCCGTTTCATTATAAGTGTCACTTTAGGTTTTTGCACACGGATTAAAAAAAATAATTAATTTTGCATATTTTCTATATAAAAACACAATTACTTATACACCTAACCATATTTCAACTAATAGAAAAACAAACTGCAGCATAAAATTAATAAATTTTGCATCGAAAGTCGAAAACGACAGTTATTTTGTAACAAAAAACTTCTCTAAAACGACACTTAATATGAAACAGAGGGAGTATATCAAATATTAACTCCGTCTATTTTCTAACAATTTTCTAATCATATTTAGCCTTTTATTATTGTTTCAAACACCTTTTTTTGTGATTTGTAGTTAGGATTTTCGCACTCCTACATTTATTTTGGTGGATTAATATTTTGAATAAGTCATTATTATCTCACATTGGGTTTAACAGCTAATTTAACTACGCAGATTTTATTATGTCGTTCCCATGTAAATCTAAATTTGTGGCTAAACCCTGCTTCGTGTCTCTTTACTCCGTTTGTGCCTTTCACATCGTTTTTGGGCTTCTATTTTAAGTATTACTTTGTTTACCGAATCAAACTTTCTTACATTATGCATTCTGCTGTAAGCCTGTAATCAACGACATTGATTCGATCTATTAATAGTTATTTAGATGGAAAAGGATAAAATGATAAAACTTTCTTATACAAAAAGCATACTCCATTAAATATTGTTTCATCAATATTTGAGATAATAAAATCTGTCTCCAAGCTAAATCTATAGCTTTTGTTATATATCTATGATATATAAATGGAAAAAGAAGCACACGTTGCAATCTGTAAATAAAAGATTAAGAGGATTGATTTTAAATAGGACAACCCCATATAATAAAATTGGTGAATTTTTTTATAAAAAAACTAGTTTCTGGAACTTTTGTAAAATCCTAATAGGTAATGAACTTAAACTAAAGACCAATCTAAAAACCACAAAAATCTGAGGCCCTACTCTTGAACTGCACTTTTTATAGTGAAAGATCAGCTAGCTAGTAGTTGTTTTCACAAATGAGCTTATCATAACTTTCCAAGAACTGAAAATCAACTTTGCCTTGAAAAAGTATGGGATTGTATGTACTTTCTTTACATAAGAGTTAGAATTTACATAGAAGTTGATATATATAATACAAGAAAAAAAACAAATAGTATATGACTAAAACTCAAGAGCATATACAAATATACAACACATAATTGGCACACAATCAAATAAATTTTAAAAATAAATTCCGGAACCTAATGAGGAAGAAACTGACATCGCAGTAGAAGATGAAATGTTCAGAAACATTGTTAAATTTGTTCAGATTTGCTTATGAGTTGTATAAGTGCATTTGCTTTTCTTTGAGCTCTGTTTGTTCCGGAACTGGTTATTTCTACAAGATATTCATAGACGCCGAACTGAAGTGCAGCCAGGATAAAAGAAGAATTGTTAGAGCCTAGCTCAAGTAGTACCGAGGCCGCGCATTCTTTATTCTTCGGTGTGCCTTGTCTAATAAAATCCACAAGGGTTTCAATGAAGGAGAGTTGTCCAATAGCTTGACGTCCCTCAGGATGTGAGACAAGAAGCAGTAGAATCGAAAGCGCTTCATCGATCATGCCTAAGTTAGTATCTTTCAAAAGTTGTAGCAACGGTTGGACGATACCAGCATCAATGGCTCTCCCTTTATTCGCTGAGTTAAGGGATAAGTTAAAGAGTGCAGTGAGAGCATCTTTCTTGCCTCTTGATGTCCCATGCTGCAGTAAATCCACCAATGGTGGGATCCCATTAGATAGTCCTATTGTTACTTTGTTCTCGTCAAGCATTGACAAACTAAACAAAGCTGCAGCAGAGTTTTCTCTTGCCTCCCTGTTCCCGTTCTGAAGTATTTCGATTATGTCTGGAATGGCTCCTTCATTTGAGATGAGCTTCTTGTTGGTCTCATCGATTGATAGATTCAACAAAGTTGTCACTGCGTTCTCTTGGATACTTGAATCAGGGTAAGATAGAAGTTGAACTAGTAAAGGGATCCCACCTGCATTAGCTATTAGAACTCTGTTCTCTGGATTTTCTCTAGCCAGCAAACGCATCTGCTTCACTGATGCTCTTTGTTCTTCCAGTTGGCTTGACGATAATGCTTCCACCAGCAATGATACCTCATCTTTCTGCTCATTTTCCGAATGTAAACACACTTCCTTCTCTGGAATCTTGAAATTGTTCTTCTCACACCACTGCAAAATTATATTCTTCAATGCATAGTTGGGAGCTAGGGAGAGATGGTCAAGTGTTTGTCCGGTTTTTGGACATGTCTTGTGTCCTGCATCAAACCACTTCTGTATACTCTCCTTTTCATATGTCTACAAAACATATTGTTTACATTAGTTTCAACATGACAAGGAATTTAAATAAGGTGGGCAAAAAAAACCAACTCGACTGAACCGAGCAAACACAAACCAAATGAAACTCAAACGGAATCAAACCGCACACAAACTAAACTAATTTTGCTTGACTTTGGTTAAAGTTTTCTTAGATCCAAACAAATCAAACCGAATCCGAATTTAAACGGAAATGCCCATCCCCTAATTATAAACCATACACAGAAATTACCTGTCCAGTGGCGATGATAACCGGGTCTTGCATTATTTCAAGTGTGATTGGACACAGAAACTCGTGTGGTAGTATTAGGGATGTGGATTTATTGATAACGGGTTCCAAGAGAATGTCAGTAGCTTCAACACCTTGAAGCTTCTTGAACTTATTAAGAAGCTTAATGATATGTTGTTTAGTCTCTATGCTCAACCCTCCTTTTTCTTGAACTAGGGTTTTTATGGCTATTGTTTCCGTCTTCAGATCCTCCATTGTTTGTAGCTCAAGCTTATTGGCAAGCCTTTCTATAATAGCGCTATCTGAATTTCGAGGGTCTGTTTTTGAAAACACCACCATCATGTCTACTGCTAGCTCTATGTCTTGTGTGTCTGTTCTCCTCCTTGATCGTTTCAATTGCTTACACAATGAGCCAACCTACACAAAATCGTTGCCTTCAGTGTGAAGTTATTAATTATTAATAGTTTACCATTAATGAATAATTATTTTTAAAAATACCTTAAATTTATGATGAAAATAAATTAAACAAATTTTTTTAAATAATTATAAACATTTAGAATCTTAATTCCATTCTTTTAACACTAAACCCTAAATAATAATCACTGAACTGTGAATTCAAATGTTAATATATTTTTGATAAATGATATTTTTAAAAATTGATACGTAATTTGTGGTATTCTTAGCAATTTCTCATGATCTTAACAAGAAGGGGAGTAAAGTGTACCTCATTTTTCACTTCATCAGAAATCCTCAATTCTTCAAAAGGAGTCTTAGCAAGAACACGATGCAGCTTTTCATAAATTGAATGAAACCTCGTCATTACCGATTCACTATCCAATGCCTGTTATCATAATAACTAATAAATAATTAAAGAAGCCCTAGAAGAGAGAATTAGAAATAAAAATCATTTCTGTCATTACCAAAAAAAAAACGAGTTTTAATTACCAGATATATTTTGCTACCATTGTTGCAAGTTTCCAACAATTTTCTTGCAGCCAAAATAACTTTCCTCAAACGATACAAAAAATGCATACAACTTTCTGGCGAGGGGAATTCATCAAAGCCTCTAATCTCATCAATAAACGGAATAAGAATCTTCAGTCTCCTAACGAGGTTGAAGCATTCTTTCTGCTGTGTTCGTCGATAGTCGCTGATCTGATCAAGAAACTCAATATCGGTTTTAATCTCGCTCACCAAATCATCCTTCACGTCGCCTCCAACACGTTCCTCATGAATGTCTACGGCTTCATCATCATTGGTAGATTCTTGTGCAGTGGTGACGACCTCTTCAATATTCTCTCCATCTCCTGTGGCTTCTTCGTCTACATCCATCACGACCATCAAAGGTTCTCTATTGCCTTCAAATTGATTCCAAAGATGTTGAAGGAGAAAGCCAAGAGGAAGGAAAGTGTTAGCTTAATTTTCGCTTGTTTCATATTTTTAGAGGGAGAAAAATATTTGCTTTTTTTTTTTTCTTGTTTTCTCACCCAAAATTTTGATTTGTCTTTTTTTGAAAAATTGGGTTCTGATTTTCCAGGACAGAACTGTTATCCTAAAACAGTGCTGCTCCTCAGGATATAAGATGATGATACTTTTTGTTACTATTTATAGATATGTCTTTTTGGTTTTTGATAGAACAAAATCATGATTTGGCATATCTCTCAAGTATACTTTTTAAAAGTTTTGTCACAAAAATATACTTCATACTAAAAACCCGAACTCCAAAAACGGAACCCATAACTCTAAATTATTAGTCTAAATTAGGTAAACCAAAAGATATAAATATATATATTTACACCATTTAATAAAATTTATTTTGATTATTTTTATTTTGCTGACAACCAATCCATATGCTACCAACTTTAATAAGATTCCAGCTAACATTTTTAAATCTATCTTACTGTATTTCTCATCGCGATTAAACAAAAATGTACTTATTTGAGCATAGCTGCATAGTACATATATACAAAATTTGACTATATAAACTTCTCTACCAAATTACCAATATAAATTTCCTCCACACTTCTTTTTTGGGATGAAATATCAAATTGATTGAAAGATCAAGAAAATACAAGGGGGAAGAAGTGCTATAATAACTATATGAAGTATAAAATGCAACTATAAAGAATATGAGTAACCTAGAAGCCCAAAATCGCAAACCATGTCTGAGTAGATCTTCCAACTCGTGAGAGCAACTGGATACTGATATCTCGGGTCAGTGACCAGCACTGGCAGATCCTCAAAAGGGCTATTTGAATTCGTGGGAGGGTATCAACCTGTGGTGACTCGATGCACCAATGTCATGTCAATATAGTGAAGCTCGTTGATATACGATTATAAAAGATGTTATGGTTTTACAGAGGTCATCTCTCTAGAGAGCCAAGGAGACGTTTATGGAAAATCCGGTAGGTTTAATGATGCAATAGCGCTTGGAGGATATGAAGACAGTTTGGCTGAAACCATCATCAGCAATGTACAATGCACAAAGGGTGTTTAATAGTATCCGTGATGGATTAAAAAGAATCATCAGTCAATGATTCTGATAGTTTTCTTGACTCTTCTGTGCCGGAGCAAGCTGTGAATGCGCCTAGAGCGGTGACATCAGATGGACTAAAGCTAAGTTTATTGGCTCTCAGTTCCCTCATGACAGCTTTCATTCGTGTTGATAAGTTTCAAAAGGTATGAATCTTATTTCTTAGTTGATAAGGGTAAAGCATTTGGGTTTCTAGATATTATGGTTTTAACATGTACCAGTTGTTTACGAGGAGATGATTATGACAGGCTGCAAACAAGATAAAAAAAAGCTAAATCCACGCTAAGGTCTGGTCTAAGATACATGAAGCAGCCGTTACGAGCATTATAGAAAAATGCCAAGGTTTTTCTTTCACAAGCTTAGGTCATAGATGTATAATGATACAGCCCACATCACAATAGCAAAGGATTTTCTCACATTCTCTGTCTGTAAAGATTGAGACTGTACAAATATTATATATGTTTTGCAGATCGAATTAGTTAGGAATGCGCTGAAAATTCTAACCGAATCTCCTTTAATCAAATCTCAAATCCAAAGAATTATCATGTGACAGACACACCATTCCTAAAACTGCAGCACATAAATTAGGAATACAAGTTTTGCAAACCAAAAAAAAAATTACTAACTTACAAGGGTTAACTGGGTGAGAGACTTTTTTTCCTCCAGTAGTTTCATTGCATGACAGGTATGGAGTTTCTACCATACTTGCTCTTGGCAATTCTGGAACAGAACATGAACATCAGAAGTACCGAGGACAACAAGAAGAGCCTGAAGTAAGTTTTAATCTCCTGCATTCCGACATCGATCACTTCCATATTCTTCCCATATCTGTTCTTCCTTTCCACCAAATAACCGTCCAAATACTCATCTATGGACACCCATTTTTCTGCAGCCTTGGTACTGTTTTGGTCTAACTTAAACGGTCCCAATGTGAAAATTGTGAAGAATGCAGCAGACCAGTCGTTGAGAAGTCTCTGAGTAACAGCAATATGTAAATTTGTTAGTTTGTGGTATATTATAATATCAATACTGGGAATAAACAATCATGTTTTGCAATTGTACCGTGAAACTGGGTAGATCAACAGGGTTGAACATTTTAAAGCAATCTCTTGAAGAAGTCTGGTTATCCCCATATATCTGATAGCGATAGTAACAGTTACAAAATAGCTTTCTATGAAAGTTTCGATGTTTTCTGGCATACAAACCTCGAAGGTGAAAGCCATTGGGGTCCTTACAACATCATAGATATAATCTGTAGCTGTACCATGTGCCAGGTACCTAGAGTCAAGAAAAAAGATCAAAACGAGCAAATAGACATCCTGAATGGGATATCATAACTTTGAAACGAGTCTCAAACAACACTAAATATTCATTAGAGCTTAAGAGACAAACCCAACAGAGCCTCCGCCAGATCCAATCATGCATCGGTTTTGGCAATGAAGTTTATTCACTTGTTCAAGTAAGGACCTCATCTTCTGGGAAGGCAATCCTTCTGGGGTTGTGTTTTTGTGGTCATATGGCATAAATAGAGCCTGAAAAAACATGAGAAGTCAGAATCAGACTAAGAGCTTTTTGTTATACACGTTTACTCATAGATTCCAGTAACACTAAAATTCAAAAGGAGAAAATAGCACCTCCATTCCAGAATGGACGTTTATCCATATGTGAGGATCAAATGAAATAGCTAGCTTCCGCATTATTTGAGTTTCAGGCTCACTAAACGGAGCAGTTCCAGGATTCTCTTCATATGGATCATAGTCCTAGAATAAAAAAGGACCAAAGTTGCTGCATAACGCATTATTAACAAGGTTATCTTGCAGGAAACGGAATATTGAAGAAAGTACTTTTTCTTTCTTGCCCCAGTCAACGCCCCAATTTCGGTTCAAGTCAACTCCTCTTCCTGTGGTTTTAACAGATACAAAATAAAGATGAAATTCTAAAACAAACGCATTCATGACCATATATCCAAGAGACAAAAAGATGGTTACCATTTCTGCGTTCACAAAGATCTCCAGCTTCAACACGTTTACGCCCATTAGAGTTTTCCATAGGAACCAGCTTTGTAAAGAAAGAAAGAAAAAAAATAGCAGGATCTTGTCAGTTACTGAATCTATCAAGAGATAAAAGTGAGATTGTGCTTATCAGGCAAGCTTTACCTTAATGACTAGCTTGGTGTTGTTCAGGGTTGCTCCGTTCTTGTTTGGTAAGAACTGTTCTTCGCTCAGAATGGACAAAATCCGAAAGGCAAGTTCAGAGGTAATAAGCTCTCTCCCATGCTGCCCAAAAGTCTGGAAGAAAAATTTATCATCTGTCACAAAAACAGGTATTACCCAAATTATGAAAAAAAAAAAACTTCACCTGTAGAAAGTAAACCTCAGATGACTAAATTTTGACATTCCTGTGAAGGGAGGGAACTTACAATAAGGATTCTAAAGTTTGATCTATCATCACTCTGTCTTCCACCCCGACAGTAAGTAACCACATTGACCTCAGCATTGTAGCCCTTGTTTCCAGATTTAATCGTCTCAATCTGTGAAACAAAATGTTTTTTTAGGCATTTTGTGCCAAAAGAATAACACAAAAGAGGATCAAAATGGCACTAACCGAAAGCTTATCTGGATGCCGATGTACCAAAGCATGTATTTCATCCATTAAATCATCACTGCAGTGGAAACGGGAGTGGTCAAACAACTTCTAAACGGAGCATAAACCCGGAAAAAAAAATGAGTATAGCCAAACACTTAGCAGATTTACTTAGTATATATATATACGAGTGGAATATGAACAAGACACAGTTCAGGATCAGATCAAATGATACTATGTCTTGTTCCTGATGATGATTGAGTAATAAAGGGCCTTTGATTCCTTATCATATGACCTAAAACAAAAATCTATTCTAACAGTTGAACAAACAAAACCTAACTAGAAACAAAAAAAAAAACAATTCACCTGGAGTGGTAGAGATCCCAGTTGATTGGAGTAACGGAAGGGTTAGTTCCGGCGAGAACGAGCAATAAAAATGGTTGGAGGAAGGATAAGATGGCGTAACATATTAGAGGAGGTTGCAGACGCATGGCCGCTTCGAGAGAGAAGAAGAAGATTCGGTGAGAAGAAACGAACCAGTTTTGATTCGTTCATGTCATCTCATTGTGTGGAAACACAGATATGGATCTAAATTTGTCAGAGATCTGCTTCTGTCTATCTCTTTGCCTTTTTCTTTTTTAATCTTACTTTTCTTCGCCAATCAAACGATCATTAAAAACTTGGACTTCTCTATGTGGACATGGCACAATCCATTTACATCATTTTTCAAAATAAAATATTAGTCATATTTCACTATATATTTTTTTTTTCTTAAAACTCGATTTAGTATATTAAAAAGGGAATTTGCACTACATAATGTAAAAAAAAATGAGAGAGAGAAATATTGTAAAAGTAGCCATAAGAAATTATCAGAAAAATACTATTTAAAGAGGAAAATATGAAACTTATGTGCGCTGACAATTATGAGTGGTTCAAACGGTTGATACCAGAGAAGGTTGCTCATCGACATGGACAGTCGAAAGCCTTCATAAATTCTCAAGGAAGTTCAGGTTGTTGGAATTGTGTGAGTTCATATCCAACTCTCTAATGTCCGATTAGTACGATATTGTCCACTTTAATTCTAAGAGGTAAGCTCACATGGATTTAATTTGGTTTCTTTCCCAAAAGGTTTCATACTAATTAGAGTTGAAGTTGTCTTTATATATTAGACACTTATTGTCTAAACTTACCACAACTTCCAACGTGAGATTTTGTTTGATATTTTACATTTTTCTCTTCAAACTAAAGACCACATTCATCTCGTGTGTTTTTCCTTCATCGAATTATCTGGACACCATCTTGTACTAGTAATCACAAGTGTTTTCTTTGAGAATATTCTCCCACAACATCACAGGTTCCATGATCTCCTGACTAGTTTCTGCCATAGACTTTATTTTTTGACTTAAAGGTCTCATTCCTAATCTAAAGGTATTTTGGTCTTCTTACATATCGTCGTCAAACCGCTCTAATATCAATTGTTGGAATTGTGTGAGCACATATTCAGATCTCTAATGTTCGATTAATACTATATTGTCCGTTTTGAGTCTAAGAGGCAAGTCCACATGAATTTATTTTTGGTTTACTTTCTAAAAGGTCTCGTACTAATTAAAGTTAGACTTCTCTTTATGTATTAGACACTTTTGTCTAAACTTTAAATGTGTAACTATGTTTGATATCTCGCACACATGTGAAAGGAAGGGAATGAGATTAGTATCCAGATCAAATATGACTGCCTCTTCAAACATTGTTCGTACAATAGATTTATCGCACATGACATAACCACTTGCGAGAGAAAGGCTGTTGAACTTTTAGCCGTGCAATTGTCGAGACTCCTTAATCTTTGCAAGGTTATGTAACATTCTGTTCTGGTTCACCGGCTTTAAGGCTCCCTAAGTTAATGCCGATAATGTAACATTATGTTCTGGTTCTCCGGCTTTAACGCTCCCCGTGCCGTCTTCTCTTACGGAGGACGAAAAGATGATTAAGCCCCGTTCGATGATCTGGTTATTGGAGCATTCCAGGTTGAGGGACAAAGACGATGAACATATGGAAGAGGGTGTAGCGCATGACAGGGACATGGTGATGATAGAGGAAGATGATCTGTTAGTGGACAGTTTGGCTGATCACGCTGCTTCAGAATATGTTGATAATGAGATTTAACTTGATATGGCGCCTTGTTCTGGTCAATGAAGGAAGACGTCAGCTAATGATTCACTAATAATGGAGATTGATGGGTCTGACATCGCTGACAAATCGGTTGCTAATTATTTAATGTCTAAAATATACAATGCCAAAATATAGAGAGAAATATTTTACAATAACTCTAAAAAAGTTTGTCACAAAATAGATTTCAGAAAAAAAAAAGAATGATCAAAATAGATTTTATTAAATGTGTAAATATATATTTATATCTATTCGATTAACTAATTTAGATTTAGAGTTTACATTTATGGGGTGAAGTTTTGGAGGTCATGTTTAAAATTAAAAATAAAATAAAATTAAAATTTTCAAAATTAAAAGAACTATTATGATCATTTTTTTCTTAAGTACTATTTTTGAAAAAAAACTTAAAAATGATTATTTGAGAAAAATACCCAAATATAAATAAGTTAATATATAAAAAGTATACAACGCAAAAATAAAACAGAATATAACTCTAATAAAACAATCTCAATATCTATATTAGAAAATTTATTTAGCCGTAACAAAGCTTCAGTTGAACAAAAAAAAGACTAATCATGGAAATACGATTTCCATGTAATATATAGGGCGATTCTCTCGTATAGTTATTTTAAGTTTTTTGTCACAAAATTTTTTTTTAAAAATATCGAAATAGACATTTTTATTTTTAGAAATTTTAAACTTCACTTTCAAAACCTCACCTACAACTCTAAACTCTAAGTCTAAAATAGTTATCTAAAAAATATAAATTTATATTTATACCCTTTAATAAAATTTATTTTATCATTTTTCTCCTTAAAAATATTTTTATGATAAAAAATTTTAAGGTTATCTTAGAATATTTCTCTAATATATAACTAAACTTTTCAAAATAAATACAAATGTTCGAAACTATTTAATAAAAAAATTGTCGCCGACCAACCCTAGTTAGTAATACACATGAATGTACATAAATTATGACAATATTTTTGTGCTTCAAAAAAAAGAAGTGTTTCAAAACAAAAGTACATAAATTATTACAAGGTTTGTGCCTAACACGTTATTGTAACTCTTAAGCTATTTTAAATACTATGGTTTTCATTAAAATATGGATTTACGTATGTACAATATTCGAGTTTTTATTAAACATTTAAAAAATAAATTCAAGTTTTTTGCTTTTTGTTTAATTTCTGAAAATGATGTATACATAAAACAAAAGGACAACAAATTTGAAGAGTAACTCACCAGAGCAGCCAAAAGGTCAATGATGACATTGTTTTTGTTATAAAACTAAAGTCTACATAGTAATAAATGAACTTAGTCAACTAAAGGTGCAACACCAATAATTTTGCTGAGATACACAACTTTCTGGTCATCATCAAACTCACCATTTCTTGGAACACACAAAAGAGATTCAACAGAACTAAAAAACAACTCATCCCAGTTCTCATGTAAAATAACAAAAACTCAACAAAAGAAAAAACAGACAAGTCTCCAATGAGATCGGTTTTTCTGTTGCTGTTCTTTTGTCTCTACCTTCTCTTTGTCTCGGTCTCATGTGCCCCTTTCACAGAGTTTATCTATCCAAATTTCACAGCTTCTAACGTCAGATTCATGGACAGCTCCAAAGGAGCTTTCCTCTTCTCCCGCAACTCCACCTTCAAAGCCGGTTTATTCCGTCCCGGAGACGGTTCCCTTTCCAATTTCTACTTCTCAATCATCCACGTCGACTCCGATACACCAATCTGGTCTTCAAACCGTGAATCTCCCGTTTCAAATTCAGGGAAAATGAATCTCTCCCCTCAAGGAATCTCCGTTGTTGAAGACGGTATAGGCCAAATACCGGTTTGGTCAACGCCGGTTTTAGCCTCACCGGTTTACTCCCTTCGGTTAACTGACTCGGGAAACCTCCTTTTGCTTGATCGTTCCAACGCTTCTCTTTGGGAAAGCTTTGACTTTCCTACGGACACGATCGTTCTCGGACAAAGACTCTCCCTTGGGATGTTCTTGTCGGGGTCCGTGTCACGGTCCAATCTCTCGAGCGGTGATTATAAATTCGTTGTCGTTGTGACTGGTGGGTTTATGAAGTGGAGAGGACAGAACTATTGGAAGCTGAGGATGCACACACAAGCTAACGTTGATTCGAATTTTCCTGTTGAGTTTTTAACGGTCACTACTTCAGGGTTGGTTCTAATGGGCAGGAACGGGACCACGGTGGTGATCAGCGTGCCGTTACCAGAGTCCTCTGACTTTCGAGTAGCCAAGATGGATCCGTCTGGTAAACTCATCGTTAGTAGATTCTCTGGTAAGGACATGGTCACGGAGATCTCTGGTCCTATGGATTCATGTCAAGTTCCGTTCGTGTGCGGTAAGCTCGGGCTTTGCCATCTTGACAACGATTCGGAAAACAAGAGCAGCTGTACGTGTGTGGATGGGATGCGGTTAGATGGTGACAAGAAGACATGTGTTCCGGTTAGCCAGTCATTGAGTTTACCTGTTTCTTGTGAAGGAAGCAACAATGTTTCGTATTTCGAACTCGGGCACGGTTTGTCTTACTTCTCAACTAGATTCACAGATCCTTTGGACCACGGTATCGAGTTATCGGAATGTCATGATCTATGCAGTAAGAATTGCTCGTGCCTCGGTGTTTTCTATGAGAACACCTCTCGGTCTTGTTATTTGGTGAAGGATTCATTTGGGTCTCTTTCTCTAGTAAACAATCCAAAAGAACTTATCGGATACGTTAAGTTGTCAGTTAAGGAAACGAATGTTCAACATCCTCGAGATAAAAAAAGCTTTCCTTTGATCGCACTTGTGCTCTTACCTTGCTCAGGCTTCTTCCTTGTGGTCGCATTGGGGTTTCTCTGGTGGAGAAAATGCGCAGTGATGAGATACAGAAGCATACGTGAGAAGCAAGCATCAAGACTAAGCTCTTTCGGATCAGGAGATCTAGAATCTTTCCACATCCCGGGTTTACCTCAAAAATTCGAATTCGAAGAGCTTGAACAAGCAACAGAGAGTTTTAAGTTGCAGATAGGATCAGGCGGGTTCGGTGCGGTTTACAAAGGAACCCTCAAGGACCAAACCCTAGTCGCGGTCAAGAAAATCACAAACCATGGACTTCACGGTAGGCAAGAGTTTTGCACGGAGATAGCAATAATTGGAAATATCCGACACGCAAATCTAGTGAAACTCCGTGGCTTCTGCGCTCGTGGTAGGCAGTTACTGTTGGTCTACGAGTACATGAACCACGGGTCGTTAGAAAAGACGTTGTTTGGAGGGACCGGTCCTGTCCTTGAATGGCAAGAAAGGTTTGATATAGCACTTGGTACGGCTCGTGGGCTAGCGTATCTCCACAGTGGATGTGAACAAAAGATCATACACTGCGACGTCAAACCCGAAAACATCTTATTACACGACCATTTCCAGCCGAAGATATCTGACTTCGGTTTATCGAAGCTTTTAAGCCAAGAAGAGTCGAGTTTGTTCACCACGATGAGAGGCACACGAGGCTACTTAGCTCCCGAGTGGATTACAAACACAGCTATCTCCGAGAAAGCCGACGTTTACAGCTACGGGATGGTGTTGTTGGAGCTAGTGAGCGGTCGGAAAAACTGCTTGTTCCGGTCAAGGAGCAACAGCGGAGCGGAGGAGAATCATCAAAACAACAACTCTTCCACAACGACTAATACAAGTTCTGGTGGTTTGGTGTATTTTCCGTTGTACGCTTTGGATATGCATGAACAAGGGAGTTACATGGAGCTAGCGGATCCGAGGCTTGAGGGTCGAGTGACGAGCCAAGAGGTTGCGAAACTTGTTCGGATAGCTTTGTGTTGTGTTCACGAGGAGCCGGGTCTGAGGCCGACAATGGCGGCGGTTGTTGGTATGTTCGAGGGGACCATACCGGTCGGGAAACCGAGGATGGAGTCGCTCAACTTCTTGAGGTTTTATGGGTTGAGATTTGCGGAGTCGTCTATGGTTGAAGGGCAAAATGGGGAGAGTGACAATATGGGTTTTCGCCGGAGAGAGAGCTCTAATAGCGGCGGCTCTAGGCACTCAGTATCTTACGTGGCATCACAGGAGGTATCGGGTCCACGGTGAAGGATTGTTGTCTAAACGTGAATCACTTTTTTTTCTTTTTCTTTTTCATTTTGTTTTATTTATTTGTTGGTTATACATTGTTAATAGTCCTTGTTCATATATGATAATTGGATAATGTTGACATAGAGTTTACAGACAAGTGTTTCTTCTTCTTTTTTATTTTGCATCCTATTATTTTGGTTTTAAAAGTATGAAAGATTTGTGAATAGAACTATTGGCTTATAGAAGTAATCTCAACTAGAGGTTAGTACTCTATTAATCTTGCTGTCTTTAGTGCCGTATATCTTCTCTTAATGTGTACAATATACTTGTTTTCTTGTATCATGCTCTGTAAAGTTGAAAATGACATTAATCTAAAACATTTATAATTTATATCAAACGAAACCATGTGTCGAGAAAAAGCATAACTTTGACAACTCTACTTCGCAGCTAATCAACTCTTGACCAGAACCAAAATTGCGAGTTAATGGAGCAACTAAAGTGTTCAACGATGACAATATCAAATTGAATAGGTCCTTACAGAGAACCACATAAATTACTGTTGGTTATCTCCAGTTTTAAAAACTATCCCAAACCCTAATTTTTCATACAAAGTGGGGGATCTTAGCAGGTAAACAGAGAATCTTCAAACAAATAATTTTTTAACAACTGAAAAGTATGAAACCAAAGTTTGCCACAGTAGCTTATGGACCATGATTATCTTGTAGCCGGCCTTCCAGATCACGCCTTAGCAACTCCGCGTATTCCTGCAATTCCCAATACCAAGTCAGTTAAGGGGGAACTTATCTTATATTATTAAGGTATAACAATCAAACTAGTCTCTTTAATGCTTACATGAGCAAGAGCTTCATCACTGCAGAGCACGTCTGCAAGGTCTTCTTGACTCATCGCAGCATTTTCAACCATTGCACGGAAGACATCTTCTGGTGGATTAGAGTTCTCAATCATTTGCATCATGGGTTGAACATTTGCCTAAGTGTACAAAAAAAAAATACATTTAGACGGGGATAGATCAAGAGACAATTGCTGTTTCTTGAGGTTATTGTGCCTAACTGATTAAATCAAAATGGAACTCAAAAATACCCGAAAATAGACTTTGATTGGGTAAGAATGGTGTTATCTTTACTACAAAACCTAATCAGAACCGAAACTTGACATTCTTTCAAACAGATAGCCGGATTAAATAGATGTATTACCTGTAAAGGTTGATGATCAGCAGCCTGTTGTAATGATGGTCCTCCTTGGCTAAAAGCACGTGAGACTAGAGGCATCATTTGCTGGACCATTCTAGAGAGATCAAAGCCACCTCCTTCGCTCTGGGCTCCGCCTGACATCATATTCTCTATCTCTTGACCATCCACCTGTTGAGCAATTTGCTGGACTGTGTTCATGATCTGTGGGTTCTGGGTAAACTGCTGCAACATATTTCTCAGCATATTTGGAGAATCAGCACCAGCTTGTCGAGATACCCCTGCTAGCAATCCATCCAAAACAGGGCTCTCCAAGACCTGAGACATTGCACTTGAGACATCTACACGATCATCTGAACCTCGCCCACGTCTCAGATCCGTCTCATCGGAGTGTGAACTACCAGAAAAGAGAGATTGCAAAAGCTGTTGACTACTGGTCCCACTGCTCTGTTGCACACCTTCAACCGAAGCAGAAGTCCCACCATCTTCCTTCTTACCTAAAGTCTTAAGCTGCTTGCTTCGTTTCTTTTTAACAAAGAAAACATAGAATGTAAGCATTTGGAACCAAAAACCACCAACATTTCATGTCAATAGGCGACGCAATGACAACAAATAACGACAGCAACCTATCACTTTCCCACTCGTTCTCGTTCTTACCTTACGGTCCAAACCCCCGAGCCCCAATCCAAGTGGCGTCACGACTTCTGGAGTAGCCTTCTTAGTTAACATGGCATCACCGGTAGTATCTACCTCTGGATGCCCTAAATCTTCACAATGTTTACCGCGTTCACCCTGGTTGAAAAATTGTAGATTAGTGATATGCAGAGATGTAGTGAACAGGAAATAAAGAATAATCAGATTGCAAAAAAAAAGACATACAATCGATTTACTCCTCTCAGATGGTAAGTCAGGCAATGAGCTACTTTCCTCCGGTGTGGAAGTAGCCACAGTGTTGGTAGCCTGCTCAGACATAGCACTAGAAACACCATTGCCCACAGACCTATTAGCCTCCGGAGATTCTGTACCTAATTAAAACGTCAAGACCTTGAATTTTTTTTTTCATCCTAATGTTAGAATTTAGTTATAAGCTGTTTGACAAAAAAAAAGTACTAAGAAAACATACCAGATGGAATTTGGTTCGTTGTTTGCATATTGTTTACCAGTTCTCTCATCCTTGCATTAATTTCCGAATTTTGAACAAAACCATCCAAACCAGATTGAATCTCAGCAGACACATTCTCACCGGTGAAATGTGATGGAGCAGAAGCAGCAATGATGTTTCTCGCTGGAAGTACTCGTACTGAACTTGTATTTCTGTTATGTTCTCCTTGCGCCCCACTACTTTGATGATTTCCAACTGACAACATTGTAGGTGAAGCTGATGACCCTGTAATTAAGAATAATAGTTGTAGGAGAAGAATTGTGAAGCTAGGTCCAATGGAGAAAAATGTGAACTTCACCCACCAGCATGTATGTGAATGTTAATGTGCCTTGGGGGAGTTCCTAAACCACCTTGTCCGGTTACTGGATTTGATGAGCCAGCCGCACCGGTAAAGAGTGGGCTGGTTTGATGCGGAAAAGGCTGAAACAAACAGGAAAAAATGTACTTAAAAGTAAAAAACAGGTTTATAAAATAAGACGCTTACCTGAACCATAATAGGATTCGGTCCTGACGGAGATATGTATACAGCAGGGCCAGCGTTCACATAGGATAATTCCTGAGAATCACATTGTTTGTGAGCCGGAAGATAAGAAAAGAAGAACAGTCATCAAAGGAAATGACCCACAACGCACCTGAGACTGTGCCATTCTTAATGTCAGAACTGTGCGCCCAAGCTCCAGTAGGAGAGCCCCTAAATGTTGCATAGCAAGACCAACCTGCACTGCCTCTGACTGGATTTGTGCCCTGATAGCAGGATCTGAAGAGGATGCATCCTGCTCTAGACGTCCTGCAATATGCTACAACAATATTGTTGCAAATAATATTGTTACATGCCCGATAAAGAAAGCCAGAACAATGGCATTTAATCTACAGAGAAAGATAAGAACCAATTAATAAGCTGTCTCAAGAAGTGTTTACCGATAACGAAGAGACTGCTAGACCACTTAGTAGACGCTGTGAATTCCTCAGGACAATAGCCAGTGCTTCAGGCGTTGATGGACCTTGTCTATTCCTAGGCAACTCTTCCCTGGGCCGACCTTCTGATGTGGCAGAGGAGGTATCTGGCTGATAGCCTGGAGGAAAATCCAATTAACTTGTATTCAACATACAGTAAAAATCAGATCAATACCGTTTCGTGATAATGCTTGTTCCATCCGATTAATAAACTCCATAAGAGTGTCTAACGAGTCTGGGATAGGCTGCATAATTAGAGAGGTCGTTCGTCAATAACAAGATTAAAGCTCTAGACTCGAGATCAAATTACTAGATGACTAAGTACCGTCTGAAATGAAGGAAGGGGAATTGATGTAGCTGCTGTAACAGGAATCTGAACTACATGAGGCATAGATGGTCGAAGTGTTGCACTGGTAAATACTTGCCTAGGTAGTGACTGTTCCGCCCCTTGGCTTTGACCACCGGTGGCAGGCGTTCCACCAGGTGTATTTCCAGGCGGAGAAGGGCCAGACAAATTGGACTAGGGGAGAGAAACATTGAATTTAGAAATTGTGGGATCATGAAATTAACAACATCAAATGAAACATAACACACCAGATTGTAACAACACCTAAGTCATTAGGGTAAATAAACTTCCCAGAAGTCTACCTCACAATAACGATTAAATAATGTAGAAAATAGAACAAAATGGCAGACAAGGCACTCATTAAAACTACATTTTTAAGTAAAGAGAAAGCAACTCACGGGCATAGACGGCTGTGTGACATTAATACTAGGGTTCTGCCCACCAACACCAAAAGAATTTAGAACTGCTCCAATAACCTAAATAACACAAAATAAAAAGCGGTTCAGCATTTAGAACTGCTCCGCTAAATTAAGTAAAAGTAAAAGCGGAGCAGACACTTCTTTCCCAAATTTATCAAACCGTCCCATAGGACCTAACATACTCCCCAAGACACACCCAATATTATAAATGCTCAAGGATTACCCGGCTGATATCTGGAACCATGCCTTCAGTCTGATCTGCAGAATTAAAAGTCCCAAGGACTACGCTGTGGGAGATGTGTGCACGATTTCGAGATGGTGCACCATTTGTACCATTTCCTGTTAATCAAACAATAAGTTGATATTACTTTTAAGAACACCAAGCATAGGTTGTGTTGACAGCGCTTTCAACACACATACCAAAAAGGGGATATGTAAATTACCATCATTTGCAGCTGCTCCTTCTGAAGGCGTATCAGATGATGGCATTGATTCTGCTGGCTGCCTCACAACCAAGTGCAAAGTATGCCCATTTTCCAAATCTAAGATTACGTCAAGTTCAACGATTCTGAAGTAATCAAGTTATGGAAGGAAAGGAGCGACATAAACTAAATCTAACGTAAGCAAAGGAGGATAAATCTGTTTCAAGATTACAGCTTCGTAGAATGATCTTTAACAATACAAAGTCAAGAATGCAGGTGCAGAAGGTAGTAGCTAATACTTCCAGCACTTATCTATAAAAGGAGCGCCTTTATTTCACATGCCTATAAAAAATCCCCCAAGGGATACATTATAGAACAGGTATACAAAGACCCACGACAGATCTTGTAAATATGCATCTGAATTCATATTCACTATAATAAAAACATTCGCCAAGTAGGATACGATACTCGGAGAGAGGGTGATCATCTTTCAAAACACGTCCCCGGAAAATGAGCCTCTGCTGAGCTACAGGAACTCCTGTCTCACTAGCTATTTTCTCTTTGAAAACAGAAACTGTTTCCTGAAACAAGTGAAGCCCGCCCAAGTAGAATTAGATATAATCACACTATGCTAAAGAAACTATAATGGAAATAAAAATTTTTTTGACCCTAACAACATATAAAGAAGATAGATTTCTCACATTCTTGTTAACTTTGAAAGTATACGTCTGTGACTCTAACGTCTTGATGTTCAGCTCAAGGATTGATTCTGGCGTTTTCACCGATACATTGTTGCTACTGGAGGTGGCTTGATCTTCCATGAACCCTAATAGTATCTGAACTCTGGAAAGTTAGAAATCACACAAAGTTCCCAACTTTCATCAAAATCAAAACCTAAAAGGAAGCTAGCGACACAAAAGAAAGATCAAGAAACAAATTATCATAAAAGACGAAGAATCAACAATACAATACAAAGACGAAATAAAACCTAAATCGAAGTCAAGAGAAGAACCTTAAGAACAAAAGGAAAACTGCAAGTCGGAGCAAGGAAGAAGAGGTACGCGATGAAAGGCAAGCACAAAACAATTATCCGGCGCAGGAAACTGAAACCAAAGAGATCCCAGGGAGACGAAAGCTGATTTTGAGAAGAATCTAGAGAGATGTTTGGAATCTAAAATGACGCATTCGCGGATTTAGGGCCAGCCAGTCTTCGGCTAAATGTGGACTCTTTCTATTAATAATTTTTAAGTTGGGCCGGGCCTCTATAATTTGTTTTTTTTTTAACACTAATAAAAGAGAACTACGAAAGAGAAAGAAAATTAAAATAACTTTACTAAAGAGTTTAAATATATATATATATATATATATATATATATATATATATTTTTATATCCATTGGTTTAAATAATATTAGACTTAAAGCTTAGAGTTATGAATTAGAGTTTTATAGGTGAGGTCTAAAATTAAAAAAAAAATTCAAAATTCAAAATTTATTTTGGTCATTTTTTTCTTTTAAGATCCATTGTTGGTAAAAAATCTAAAAAATTATTTATTTTATTTTATATGTATATAAATAAAATTAAATGATATTGGAGAAATTGATAAGAATACCATAAGTTAATTACTATTTTGCAAAAATATATATTATCAAAAATATATTAAAATTTGGGTTTACACTTTAATGATTTTTGTTTAGGATTTATTGGTAAAAGGGTGAGATTTATTTTCTAAAATTTTTATAACTATTTAGAAAAATTAAGTAAGTCTATTCTCATCAAAAAATTAAGATATATTTGAAAATATTCATTCATTAAAGGTAAATTTAAAAAGTGATATTAAACTTATGGTAGAAATAAATTTTTTACATAATATTAATATAAATATATAATATTTTTTTAATATAGATATTTAAGGGATATGTGGTCAAAGATCCAAGTTTCGTTTTGTTGAATTCCTGAGATTTTTAAAATATATCTTGAGATCCAGAAGTTAGATGAATTTGTTCCTTGTAACCTGGAGGTGTTAAGGATTCTCGTTCAGGAACTCGAAGGTTTTATAAATTTTCATCCTTAAATCCAAAGTAATTATAAATATTTATTTAAGAACCTGGAAGCTTTACATATTCTTCCCACATCTTAGAAGTTTTATAGTTATTCATCATGGAGCCTAGAGGTTTTACGGATATTCTTCTTAGAATCCAAAGGTTTATAAACTTTCAAGACATCGCTCGGTCCCAAAGACCAGGCGATGTCTAAAAGATATTTTATTATACCACTCGACAAGAGGCCACTAGCTAATATCATAAGGTGTTGCATTCTTCTTCTTGCAGATAAGCTACTGTTAGAATCTGGTTAATGTGATTCGATCCTAGAACGGCGAGACGAGCATTAATCTTATCTTATCGATCAGTGCTAATGTGAATCTACCTAGTGTGATGACTTATACCTGATATCCAAGTCTAGACAAAGTCATGAAAATAAGTCTGCGGTTACGAGGGTAAAGTCGTCCTTTACAAAGTTGGATATTTTGTATAGAAATCAGTTTGTGGTTAACGGCTCTTCTCGAGTCCACCAAATTGTAAATGTTTTTTTTTTCTCACTTCTTTAAGCCTAATCATTTTTCGATCACCTTTAAACTTTGTCCAACTCTGCTTCTTCGATCAAAACAATGGCACACGTCTCCGTGAGATTGAAGCTTCTCTGTAGCAACGATGGATTATCGTTCGGTGAGTATTCGAGAGACCAAGTTCGTCACATGACCGTTGGATCGCCGTTGATTCCTGTGCGCAGGAGCAGATCAAAGCTTGACGAGTTTCGTGCGAGAGTTTCCTCTTCTTACTCGTTTTTTCCAAACAGAAAAAAAACTAGGGATCTTGATAAGAATCTCGGTACCAGCGAAGAAGACGCAGATGAGTGGAACTTTGACGGAGATGATGATGAGTTAGAGACAGATGATTTATCTTGCTTCAGAGGCTTGGTTCTTGATATTTCATACAGGTTACACTGATTTGCTGACACATTGATGAATAGTATGTTCAATTGTTTGTGTTTGATGTATGTTCATCATTGAACTTGAGTTGAAAATGACCGGGTGATTGTGGTCGAGTGGTAAGGATGATTGTGGTCGAGTGGTAAGGAGGCGGGACTGTGATGTTAAAAAACTTGAGTTGAAATTAGCGTTTACTCTTCTTTTTTTTTTTTTATGATTCAGTGATTCAATTCATTGGAAAGCAATCTCTCTTTATGATATATATAAGTGTGATTAGTGCTCAATTTCTGTGAGAAGTTTTGTAGTATTTGGTTACACTAGACACCATACTGTTTTTTCTCTTCTTGTATTATCACAGTAACTACTATCATCTTACTTTCAGATATAGTTTTAGAGTTCCACTAGGTACTCACTGATCTTAGAATACATATATAGAACTTATGGCAATTCATTGTTTGTGTTAAACAATAATATTATTCAGTGGGACATTTTTTTTTATTTGGCTAATTGATCAATTAGTGCTCATTTTGTGTAGACAAGGTTTTGTTGCTTGAATCAATTGTATTGTCTAACTTGGATCCGTTTTTACTTGCCTATACCTATAGGCCGGTAAATGTTGTTTGCTGGAAGCGCGCAATCTGTTTGGAATATATGGACAAGGTCAAGCAAAAAAGCTGTAAACCCATTCTGATTTATTATATATATTGTGTTGGAAACCTTCATTCAGGTTTTGTTTTTTAATACTTCCTTCTCTAGGCTGATGTTTTGGAGTATTATGATCAGACTGTTAATTCTCCTACTGGTTCATTCTACATACCTGCCGTATTAAGGGTATGAATTTTAGTTAACTAGTTTCATCTCCTTTTTTTTACCATTCTGAAGCTTTACTTCTTTGTTTTGCTTTTCAGGTTCCACATCTGCTTCAGGTTGTTAAAAGAAGAAGAGTGAAAAATTCACTGAGTCGTAAAAACATTTTACTACGAGACGACTACACTTGTCAGTGAGTAATTTCCCTAATCTATCTTTGACCTGAATCTGAGTATTTTTGTTTGATAAAACTTATATTATTTGGGATGTGTAGATATTGTTCTTCCCGTGAAAACTTGACCATTGATCATGTTATCCCCATTTCTCGAGGTGGAGAATGGACTTGGCAAAATCTGGTATGTGATTCATATTTGAATTAGCCAGAAACTTTTGAAAGATAACATTAAAATTATATATTTAACTTGTTCATTTAACATAGGTAGCTGCATGTTCAAGATGCAACTCCAAGAAAGGTCAGAAGACAGTAGAAGAAGCTCACATGAAGTTACTCAAGTCTCCAAAGGTATTTTCTCAAAGTGCAATGGCTTAACTTAAACCAGTTTACCTCAAAAGTCTTGAAACAATAAGATTTTTTGTTGTTAACTGCAGGAACCAAAAGACTATGACATTGTTGCCATACCATTAACAAATGCAGCTATAAGGATGCTGAGATCGAGTAAAGGAATGCCAGAAGAATGGCGTCAGTATCTAGCAAAGCCCTCACACGAGCCATAGCAGTTTCTCTCAGGAATCAATGGGTAATTTCGTAAATACAGAAAGCAGTGGCTTGATTGCATTTGTAGATTCATCTAGTGTAGCTTCAAAAGTTCAGATGTATATGATACGTAAATAATGACATCATGTTCAAGGATAAACTAATAATCATAATTCAACTTTATATTCCTCCACAAATTGAAAGGTATTTGTTTTATCCCAATTTAACAATTCTTAATGGTTTTCAGTATATTATTCTGCATTTTCTTATACATCTCTATGCCTTATATGGTAATTTTCCTGTATATGCAATGTTCTAACTTTTTACAAGTTGAATCACCGAAAAGAACATAAAATGGAGCAAGACCAAAGCAAGCCTCAACAAAGGATCTACCACCAGCCTACAGCACCAGCCAAGCCATTCTTCCCTGGACTAATGCAATTTTATTTTTATTTTAAAAAGAGCTTTCTATTAAATGAAATGCAAGAAAGAAAAATTCGAACCCACCGGCAGTGTTGAAGTTTTGTCCAGTAACATAATATTAGCAACAGCCCCATCAATAGATATTTACTAACAACTCAAGAAGAGGAAAACAATAAAAATTGAGAGCCAAATGCTGAAACACTATCTTAACTATTGGAATTTAAACTGAACTGATGATAAATATTGGAATTTTAAAAAATATATATTTTAATCATTGTGAACAAGTCGTTTTATTGAGCAAGTCAGAACAGATCAACAGATTCTTGTTGGACTTTCAAAGGTCATATTATTACATAAACTCAAAAGCTCTTAAAAGAAGACTAGAGTTTCTAAATAAAAAAGCTCCAAAAACTATTTATTTATTCAATGAATATTTTCTTTTTTTTAATTCTCACTACTCTGTTGCTGCTCCGCTTGAGACGAATTGGTCGATGGCTAATATTTCTGGTAAGGCTTCTGAAATCTTGCGGAATAGTGGCTACAAGTTTCCAAAATCCAACAAAAAAAACTCTTCAAAGAAAATCTCAAGAACGTTAAGCAGTCATGAGGATAGATAGTTGGTTCTTCTCACCTTGATGTTAAATCCTGATTCTGCACTCGTCTCCATGAATGTTACACCAAAATCATTAGCTTTGTCTCCCCCTTCCTCCGTCGACACTTGCCTCTCAAATCAAAAAAAATTCCACGTAACTTATTTCTTCATGCATGTGTCATTTGTTTTGCTTAAGTGTATCATTGGATTTGATGTTAGCAAGTAATTTTTTTTTGTATTAACTATGGGTGTCCCGCGGGTTGAGATCCAACCAACTAATCTTCTGGAAGTTTATCCACCGGTGATATACAAGCTAGGTTACTTTACGTGGAAGTTAGAGACCCACGCCACTTAACCACATAAGGAGTTAGTACTAAGTCAAGTTGTATCTTACCTCTTGTCAACGAGATCGGTTTTGTTACCCACCAGAAAAATTATGACATCGTCTCTGTATCTACGAGCAATATTCTCAACTAACTTCAAGGCACTCAAGAATGACTTCCTTTCTGTACATTGATAAAAAGAAACAAAGATCACGAGGTTTTACATACTACTCTTTGCATAACCAAAGAAACTTTGATGGTAAAGCTGAAAAATTCTCATAGAAGCCTTTACTTGCAACATCATAGACAATAACAACAACAGAAGAATCCTGTATCAGAGCTTGATATCTCACATTCTCGGTAGTATCCCTGTGAATTATAAGTTCAGATGATTACTGAGACGCACGTATCAAAAACACCATAAAATACATGAATAAACATGTATCTAAACCAATGAATATTCCATAGTATATCTTTATATATATACGGTACCATAGTGTCAGACGAAGACTGGTATGATGTATCTACGAGGTGTATTGTTTTTGACGACCTGTCAACCCCATGAGTAGCCTGCCCACAAACAAAATAACACAACAAAGGATTACACATCCAAATCTCGCAGACACATGAAAAAAAAAAATAGGTGCAGATCGATATGGATGGATTGTTTTGAAACCTCATAAGTGGGATTGAATCTGTCATGCATGAAACGAGTGATGATGCTGGTCTTGCCGACAGATGAATCTCCCAAAAAGAGGAGGTTGAACTTGGCTACAGGTGTCATAGACTCCATTTTTTCGCTCTCTCGAGGATCTCTCTTCACCTAACGATAGAGGTATTAGATATGAGAGTTTTCGGACAAGAGGTTTGAGTTAAATATTAGAGATATGGTGGACTTTAAGTTCGTGAGATTCTGAAGACTAAAAATAAAAACTTCAAAAAAATTTGAAATCTTAAAATAATCTTAGCATATTTATATTATGTAATTAAGAAAGTTAGCATTATCTTGTTAACATTATGTTAGTGTTACTTTTATAGATATACGTTTTGTATTCTCATATCAAACACAACATAATAATATATCATATTTTACTATACTTTACATTAAAAAGCGTTTTTATAATAACTCTAGCGCTAAAAGTAACTTTTGTTTGTAAAGAAAATTAAAAATACCCAGATCTCTTACATTTATATTGGTTAATTTGCCGTGCTTTTATCAAGTTAAATAAAGAAAATAAAAATATAATCTCTTCTTACATTGCTATTTCATTAGACAATCTAATTTTATGTTATTTATTTGTATAATTTTATGTGGAATTGATGGGATGCACATTCCATTTCATTCATGTCAAATGGTAAAAAAAAATTTGGAATTAATGGAATTAATCATTCCACACCATTCCATTCCAAAAATTGTAAATCCAGTTACAGCCTTAATTCTCAAAATAACTAACATTAATAACAATGTCACTCATTTTTATTTTTTTCATATTGCAGTAATTTATAACAAAAATATTTGTTTATAAGTATTAAATTAAACTTTGTATAAATAATTTTTTCTATTGTTATTTTACTTGATTTGGTATGTCATATATATGTTGTTTATAAAATAGAATATAATCTTTTGTTGCAAATTCATGATCATCAGTTAACATCAATTATTTTTATTAATTAATTTATTTATTTAATTTATTATGTTTTATTTTGTATAAATTTTTATTATCATAGTAACTAATTTTTTAAAACTTGTCAAAATCAGTTTTTCGGAAATTTATTTAGTAAAACGATATTTAATTTTTTTTTACAAAAAATGTTATGCAAAACTTGTCGAAATTAGTTTTGTGGAATTTTCATGTTTTTTAAATAATTCTAGTGCGCACGGAAATTACTTTGTAGTATATTTTTAGGAAAAGATTATACGAAACTTATTCTGATGTATTGTCAAATATCGTTGTTTAAACCGAGCAAACAACTCCATTTTTTACTGGCGGAAGAAAAACGAGAAGACTTTTAGAAAAAAAAAGAAAAGAAATCCAAAGGATAAATAGATCTTTGAGAGAGTGAACAAGAAAAAGGAGTTACACAGTTAAAAGTTAAAACCCGTTACAGGCTACGGGTGAAAATAAAGCCGGCCCTAGCCGCAACCAACAAGCCCAAAGTGAAGCGAGAAAAAAAAAAGAGTTTTGTAGAATGAAATCAATCATAGGTAAGTATCCTTAAGCCCCCCCCATGAACTGATCGCGAGCGAGCAAGCATCACTCGGATCTCTCTCTCTCTCAAATCTCGTCGCCATGGGAGTTCCAGCGTTTTTACAGATGGCTCGCAGACCGATACCCCAAGTCAATTAGCGACGTCGTTGAGGAAGAATCGGGTCTCGATATCACCCGACCTAACCCTAACGGATTCGAATTTGATAATTTGTACCTCGACATGAACGGTATCATCCATCCTTGTTTCCATCCTGAAGGAAAGGTACTTGCTTAGTCTTTTCAAATCATCCATGGAGAAGATGATGATGATTCACAGTTGCTTTCATCATTTTAAACTTGGTAGATATTAAGGATGGGAGTGAGTTTGTGTAGAATCATGAGCTATGCTGTTATTTTATTTCCATGAAGATTTTCTAGTTAAATCACATTTTTAACTAATTGCAGCCTGCACCTGCCACATACGATGATGTATTCAAATCAATGTTTGAGTACATTGACCATCTATTTACTTTAGTGCGTCCCAGGAAGCTTCTTTATTTGGCTATAGGTGATCTTTGCTTCCTTCTTCTCCTTTCACTGTGTGAGATGTTTCCTCTGGTTTAATATTATTGATGTTGCAGATGGAGTTGCACCAAGAGCAAAGATGAATCAGCAGCGTTCTCGACGTTTCAGAGCTGCAAAGGACGCAGCTGAAGCTGTATCGTCTCTTTGTCTTTCTCTTTTTACATTTGGCTTTGCGTGGGTCATTGTTTGTTGATGCTGTATCTGGTGTTGAATAGGAAGCTGAGGAAGAGATGTTGAGACAAGATTTTGAGATTGGGGGGCAAATCTTGTCTGCTAAAGAGAAAGCAGAAACCTCAGATTCTAATGTCATTACTCCTGGGACCCCGTTTATGGCTGTACTGTCAGTGGCTCTTCAGTATTACATACAATCTAGGTTAAATCATAATCCTGGTTGGAGATTTGTTAAGGTCTGATACCGTTCGTCTAACTTAGCCATTATTTCCTGTCTGTGCAATCGCACTTTTTTTTTTCTTGCTTAGCGTTGTCCCTTTTACTTATTTTTTTCAAGTTAATTTTTCTCCCTAAGTTTTCATGGATTATAATTTGTAGGTGATTCTCTCTGATTCAAATGTTCCGGGGGAAGGAGAACACAAGATAATGTCATACATTCGTCTACAACGTAATCTTCCTGGTTTTGATCCAAATACGCGGCATTGTCTATACGGTCTGGTTAGTATCAACCCTCAGCGTACTTGTTTTGTTTCCATTTTGCTTTGTAAGATATTGGTGCTTCTTCCAACAAATTGCTGATTGCTTATTGCCAAGAGCTCTTTGTTATTGTGTAGGATGCAGATTTGATAATGTTATCTCTAGCCACACATGAAGTTCACTTTTCAATATTAAGAGAGGTAGCTGTTCTCCACCCCTTTGCTCTCAATTTTTTGATACTCTGTCAATTAGGGATGTTAAAATGGGCTAGAAGCCCGCGGGCTTAAACGGGCTTAGTATAAACGGGCGGACCCATGACCCTTTTATTAGCATATAAAAATAAACGGGTTTACACGGGTCCGCCCGTTTAGGCCCATCTCGTTAGTGGGCATACCCGTTAAATAAACGGGTACCCGTTTAGGCCCGTTTATGATTTTTTTAAAATATATTTAAATGGAATTTAAAGAATTATATAATTTATTTTTTTGAAACAAAATAGTTATATTATATATAGTTTCTGTTTTTTTCAGAAAAAAAATTATGTTATAATTGTGTTTAAAATCTACTAGAATTTGTTGATATTTTATGATTTTATGAATGATTAATATTTAATCAAAAGTAAAGTATTTTTATCTTTTTTCAAATTTTGATTTATTTTGAATTTCTATTTATTATAAAGTTTTGAAATCAAATACAAAACTATTAAAAATTATATTAAAATATGCAAAAGATTATTGACAAAAAATAGAATTCACAAAAAAAAATTGTAAACGGGGCTAAACGGGCTATACGGGCAATTTTATATTAAACGGGTTTAAAACTAAACGGGTCTAAATGGGTACGGGTTATAAACGGGTTTAAATTAACAGGGTCGAAATGGGCAGGGTCTAAATGGGCAGGGCCTAAACGGGCTTGGGTAACCCATTTTAACATCCCTACTGTCAATCAAATGACGGTTCGTCTTTCTCACTCCAGGTTATCACTTACCCTGGCCAACAAGAGAAATGTTTTGTGTGTGGACAAACTGGTCATTTTGCTGCAGATTGCCCTGGAAAATCAGGTAGCCCAAATGCAGCTTCTGATACTCCAATCCACAAGAAAAAATATCAGGTCTAAGTAGTTTGCTTTGTTATGCTCAAAATATCTTATTGCATTTAAACTTCATGCCATTTTTAAAAACTTTTTGGGCTTTCTCATATCTGTCTGATGTAATGTTTTATAGTTCCTGAACATCTGGGTGCTGCGAGAATATCTGCAATATGAATTGGCCATCCCAGATCCTCCTTTCACCATCAACTTCGAGAGAATTATAGATGACTTTGTCTTCCTTTGCTTCTTTGTTGGCAATGATTTCTTGCCTCATATGCCTACATTAGAAATTCGAGAGGTATGCATATTATGGAATCTTTTCATTCCTTAATACACTGGCTGTTATACATCACATGATTGTTCTGCTGATTGTGATATTAGCCGGATGGAGAATCAGTATCATGTTTCATGCACTTAAATGCCGTCGAGGCATTTTACAAAATAGTCTTTAGCTTAATTTTTTTGGTCTTTATGTTTCTTTGCGACTTCAGGGGGCTATAAACTTGCTGATGCATGTTTACAGAAAGGAATTTACAGTTATGGGAGGCTATCTAACTGATTCTGGTGAGGTACGCTATTGGGTTTCTTTACCTTCCCCCACACTTCCTTCTCGCTCTTCAATGCTCTATTTTGTATGAGCTGTAGAGAATGGTCAGTTATCTTTGTGTAACTATTTTGAGTCGCTTTGTCTGCCTAGATGATTACTAATGAAAACCCGAACTGCATTATTTCTATAAACTGTGTGTCTTTTTTATAATCCATTATTGACAATCTTCTCTTTTATAGGTTTTACTAGATAGGGTAGAGCATTTCATTCAAGCTGTCGCGGTAAATGAAGATAAAATATTTCAGAAAAGGACGCGGATAAAACAGGTATTCTTAACAAATTCCATATTTCGTCTTATGCAATCTATTGAAAGTTTTAGAAAAGTAGGGTGCTCATACCTTTAGAAGGCCCTAATAACTGGTCACATGCCTAATCAATGGTGGAACCAACATGCGTTTGGCACTGACAGCCACGTTGGGCCTCTCTACCCTATTGGTGATCCCTTTCTAGGTTCAACATTGTACACTGTTGCGATGTTTCTGTGTGGTAGCCTCTGATTGATTTGATTGGATCTCTGTAATACGGCTAATCCAAACCTCGTGCGGGTAGTGGATAGAAGTCACCCCTATAAGCTAGCTTTTAAGTGAATGGTTCCCTATATTAAGCAATAACATGCTTCATTTCTAATCAATATGTTTGTATTGTGTTCTTCCATTATGTTCAAACTGTATAAGTTGTGGCTAACGGTGTGCTAATGTCGGTATCAGTCAATGGAAAACAATGAAGAAATGAAACAAAGATCAAGAAGAGATCCATCTGAAATACCACCTGAACCAATAGACGATAAGGTAAGATTGTTGCAACGTTCTCTCAGTATGAGCCTGTGAGCTGGAGAGATTTTTCTTTCTTTATTTACAGGGGGGATTATTTAGGAGGTACACCTCTAATTTCTTTTCTTTTGTGTAGATTAAGCTGGGAGAGCCCGGCTACAAGGAGAGGTATTATGCTGAGAAATTTAGTACCACCAATCTAGAGGAAACAGAGCAAATCAAACAAGACGTGGTGAGTTTTATGTCAATCGACTTCTCTGTCTCCCTTCTGATGATTTATTATTATTAAGTGGAATAAAGGTTTCGTCAGTCATGTGCTAAATGTGTTTTGGTGCGCATTTAAGTCTCATTAAGTCTCTCATCCTGACGGTTTCTGACTTTCAAATTTAACACTAAACAACTCTTTTATCTTTTAAGGAGTTTTATACCGAGATTTGAACTACTTCCTTGAAATGACTCCTGAGACAGATTTAGTAGAACATGAAACTGTCATCAAGTCTATTAACCTACTTTTCCCTTGTAGGTACTAAAATATGTTGAAGGTTTGTGCTGGGTTTGCCGGTACTACTACCAAGGTGTATGCTCTTGGCAATGGTCAGTCTAACTTCACAATAAGTGTAGATTGAGAATACCATGTTATTACCATGAGAGCCATACATTCTAACAAATAATGCAATATTTATTTATAGTAGACTGATGGTCTCTTCTCGAGAAAAACATTGATGTGAATACTAAGTTGCAAATTTCAATGCAAGTCTGACCCTTTCTTTTGTTTCAGGTTTTACCCATACCATTATGCCCCATTTGCTTCAGATCTTAAGAATCTATCTGATTTGGAAATCACATTTTTCATTGGAGAACCTTTTAAACCTTTTGATCAATTAATGGGAACCCTGCCAGCTGCAAGGTTATTTTCTTCTTTTTTTGTGGAACCTTAATTATTATTATTTTCGACACCAGCAGTGATGTAAATGTGTTTCTTGGTTTATGCAGCTCAAATGCTCTGCCTGGAGAGTACCGGAAGTTGATGACTGATCCCTCATCTCCGATCCTGAAATTTTACCCTTCTGGTAATTTTTGATGCTGAATCTATTTCCATGGTTGTTGTGCAATATTTTTTGCTCAATAGTGGATACTCATTAGCGATCATTTTATTTACAGATTTTGAGATTGACATGAACGGAAAGCGCTTCTCTTGGCAGGTTCATAGTTGTCTGTATTCTTTGGATACAGTGATAATGTTATCACGATGAAACTGTTTATTGTTTCCTTAGATTTTGATGTTGTGTATTTCGCCGTTGCTGTGATCCAGGGTATTGCGAAACTTCCTTTCATTGAGGAGAAGTTATTGTTAGCATCTACAAGGAAGCTTGAAGAAACGCTAACGGTTTGAACTGATTCTTCGCTCAAAATACATATGCATATCGTTAGGTCAAACCTACATACTTCTCCAATGAAACTATATTCTTGGACTATCAGGATGGTTTTTGTTATATTAAGTAGCTTTACAGCTTATATTGCTCTAGCCATCAGTTTTAATGTCAGTGTCTTGTGGTAACTAGAGTTGAAAATATTATTTATATAAGTATTCAATATGGGAATCGATCTCGTAGGTTGAAGAACGGCAACGCAACAGCGTGATGCTTGATTTGTTATACGTACACCCCACTCATCCACTGGGCCAGCGGGTTATGCAGTACTACCACTTCTACCACCAGTTGCCACCAAATGAATGTCTTCCATGGATGATTGACCCGAATGCTAGGTTAGCTTTGATTGGCTAATTTAATAATCGAGAAGCTATGGTGTAGTCTGGGTATCGAGCTTGTTCTTATCCTCGATAGCCTTTTTATTTATTGCAGCCAAGGGATGAACGGTTTTCTGTGGTTTAGTGAAAGGAACGGTTTCCAAACTCAAGTTGTTTCCCCTGTCAATGGCTTCCCATGCATTGAGCAGAACCGAGCCTTGTACGTTTCTTGTACTTGGCAAGTTACGGTTAAGTACAATTATGATTTACTCAGTTTTTTTTTCCTTATAAATGTTTCAGAAATGTTACATATTTGAATCCTGCCAAACACTCTCATATCCCAGAACCACCAAGAGGAGCTATCATTCCAGACAAGGTATGTTGCACCAAAGGCGTAGTTCATGAACAGTTTAGTTCATCAGTGCGTATAAAGAAAAATCGTGATATGATTCAGTGTTAGACTTGTTATCTCGAATGTAAATGTTATCTTAGCCGTCTTTTTTTTTTTTCTAAACTCTCATCAATCTATTTATCTATTTACTGAATATTTATTGCAAAACAAGTGGATAGATATTCATTGTGGAAGTTTAAATTTGCAGATCTTGACGCCGGCAGATATAAAGCCATTTCCTGTTCTATGGCACGAAGACAATAGCAACCGACGCCGACAAGCCCGAGATAGGTAAGGGGTTTTAGTGTGAGCTTTTATTTTCTTTGAAAAAAAACATGTTATAATAATATCTATGGCGCATGCAGACCACAAGTGGCTGGTGCTATAGCCGGACATACACTGGGAGAAGCAGCTCATCGTCTGATCAAAAACACCCTTAATATGAAATCTTCCACTGGTTCGGCTTCAGGATTAATTGACCCAAACTCATACAACCGAAACATACCGGGTAATTATCATTACGGTGGTGGTGGACCAAGAGCAGCGGGTTCCTCTTCTTACAGGAAATCATATGGCGATGACTCGAGCTACTACTATCACGGAAAGTACGACAATAGTTCTCAAGGAATGTACAGCAACGGTCCGAGATATCCTGGTCCATTGAATGGATCACCGGACTATAACCGCAACTACAACAACTCCAAGACAGTAGTAAAACAACAGAACCGTGGTGGAATCAGAGCTGGTTCATCGATAGAAGATAACGGCAGAAGCAAACAATTGTATTCAAGCTATACAGAAGCTGCTAATGCAAATATCAACAACACATTGCCATCACCGCCAACACAATGGATTGGTACACCGCAAGGTGGGAATTTGAGCGGTGGACACTATAGGGAAGGAGTTGGGTATGGTGAGATGAATGGAAAGAAAGTGATTTATCAGCCTAAGACACAACCAAGTCATCGAAACTCAAATGAATGAGATTAGAGTTCGTCTGTCTGTGGATAACCAAGTTTCTTTCTAGTATTGTCAGAGGTTGCATCTTCTCCCTTATTTGAACTTGTCATTTATTCTCTAAAATTTCTTGCTGATGGCAAATGTATAATGTACGATTTGACAGAGTCTTCTTACACCTTTTTTTAATTAAGTGTTATTTTGACACTTCATGCGAACTACAAAAAAAAAAGTTGGTTATTCACTTATTTGTTGTCAATTTAGATTTGATGAAATCATTTTTTTCTGAAAAGGCCTTATGTTTCTATCACTTGATTCGAAAATCTTTGGCATGTACTCTCGGAGACAATAAGGGGAACCATATTGAATCAGGTAAAGCCATGGTGGCCGATATACACAGAGCCGGCTCTTGGGCCAAGCCAAGGAAGCACTCGCTTCCAGCTTTTTTATTATAAAGATATTTTCAGCCACAACTTTTTTAAATTCTTTTTTAGTCTAATGGTAAAATCTAAAAGTTATAGTTTTTCTTTGTGTAACCAGAATTCAAAACCCCACAAAAGCAGTCATTTTTTTTTTAATTTGCTTCTAGCCATAAATTTTTTAGGGCCGGCTCTGGATATACACAGTTATCTTCAAGCAGAAGCAGCAGGTTTTCTATTCGTTCTTCAACTCACATGGCGTCAAGTATGGTTTGAGAATAATTGCAAAGGATTTATTGATGTTATCAACAAGATAGATTCAAACACAGAGTTTGGGAATATGTTGATTGAAATAAGAGAGTGGATTAGTAAGCTCCCTCAATGCTCTTTGAACTTTGCGTTTAGGAAAGGAATCATGCTTGCGGATTGCTTAGTCAAAAGTGCCTGGAAGCAGTGTGTTTTTCAAATATTTATTGTACCGCCAAGGTGGCTTCTTAAATATTTATATTTTCCTTTCACAATATTTTATATATATAAGTTGAAAAAAAACCCATCATAACTTTAATGATTGTTGTTCATATTTTCCCATGATTTTGTTATCTTTTTATTTATTTTTATTATTTTTTACTTAAAAATAAGAATTTATTATAAAACTTTTTGTTTTTGTTATATAGATTTTAAGAATCTTATATATGATATTTGTAAAGTGGAGTGTTATAAGTAAAACTAAAGAAAATTCAAATCCCAGTAATAAATTTTTTTAATAGAACTAAAAATCTATAAACTAATAACAAAAGATTCTAACAACAATTTAAGAATTCATAAACGAATAACAATAAAATCTCCAAGTTTTATAATTCTGTCAAAATTTAACTACCAATAACCCCCTTATAATTTTGGAGGTAATTTGAACCATTTATTTACCTCGGGGACAAAATAATAGGTAAAGATTAAAAAAAAAAAACAAATGAGATGCCTACCTTTTAATATTCCCTCGAGGACGAAAAAACATGCAAGGCTGCAAGCAATTCATTACGCTATGTATATGTCCGAGCAATAAAGAAAGGACGAGAAAATCAAAAAGAAAAAAAAAACTTGCAAACAAGGAAAAATCTAAGATTCCGACCATGATCGAAACCGTCTTCACAAGCCAGACTCTCATGGGTCTAATCTCCGACACAAAATCCTTCGAATCCATCACCGACGACTATTTCAAGATCCTAGATCTAGACGGTGACGGAACGCTATCTCCGTCGGAGCTCCGGCAAGGTCTCAACCGTGTGGTGGCGGTGGAATCGGAAGTGGCGTCGGGAGAAGAGACGGATAGCGTGTACGAGGCGATCTTCGAGAGGTTCGGGGAGAATCTGGTTCCGGAGAAGTTCAGGGATTTGATATCGGAGATACTGACGGCGATGGCGAGGGCGTTCGGAAACTCGCCGGTGATAATGGTGGTGCATAGCGATGGGTTGATTATGAAAGCTGTTCGTCACGAATCGGGAAATGCCATGTGAGGGTTTTTGATTTTAGTATTATTAATAATAATTATCGTGCATTTCTTATGGGAAATTTGATTCTTGAATTTGCTTACGCTTTTGATTTTCTGTTTAGTTGTTTTTTTTTTATAATTTGGATTTGATATTAATGTTGTTTGATTGAAGAAAGAAATACTATTACATTGTAATTTCCTCACATTATTTTACTCGAATCTAGAGATTGAATGGGTTATTGTTCAAGTAAAAATGTTTTGCTGTTTTTTTTCTTCTTTTTTTAACATCAATAGATAAATGTTTTGCTGGTTTTATGCCTAGTCAAAACAATCATGATATCCATCTCAAAAATTGAACATTATTTTGGAAAAATTTAAGTTCTACCCAAGTTTTGATAATACTTTTCAAATTTACTATTAAAGAGTAATTATTTTTAAAAATATCTTAAATTTATGATGAAAATATACTAAACTAATTTTTTTTAAAAATATTTATAAAATATTTAAGAACTCAACTTCACTCATTTACACACTAAACCCTAAACAATAATCACTAAAGTGTAAATTTAAATATTAATGTATTTTTGATTAAAAATATTTTTGAAAAATGATACTTAATTTGTGATATTTTTAACAATTTCTCTATTATTTTCTAAGTAAAGAGAGAAATGATAACAGTTCATGAGTGCTGGTTAGCAAGGTATCCAATTATCAGTTTCTGAGATTTTTTTTCTTGAGATTAAAACTTAAAAGAAAATATTTTAAAACTTCTTAGACCATTTACAACCCACTTTTATATTTACATTTATAATAGGATTTAAAGTCAAAATCACGTATACACTACTCTATTTTTTCCTACAATATAAATATTGTTATTTAACCTCTATTTGTTGAGGAAGAAATATTATTATTCTATATTTGACTTTGTATTTAGAAATTACTATTTAAAAAAAAACATATTGAAGTAAATCTCATCTCTATTATAATAGAGAAAAAAATAGCAAAATACATTAGAAATGGTTTTAGATGATATCTTTAAACTATGCAAGATTATCCAGTTTTTTTCCGTTACATTACATCTTTAATATTCCATGTGTTTCAATATATATGATGCTTTTATCTGATTGTTGTTTTTTTGAACATATCTATTTTTTTATTTGATAATATATGATGATTTCACATAAAATTATCTTTATTAAAAACTGTATAACTAATTATATTTTTACTATTTAATTTATAATTAAAGAAACAATACTTTTAATGTACTTTTGAGAAAAAAATAGATTTAATATATGTGCAGTAATATAAAACATCATCTATGAAACGGTATTTCATAATAGGTTTATGCATATAAAAACTAGAACAAATATAACAGGTTTACAATGAATCGTAAAATGTTACCTATTCTTACAAAAATATTGCGTTGTCACCCAAATATCATTTTTGTGATGTGATCTATAGTATCTATTTTTCAATCACATTTTCCAAGTATAAATATCATTATTTTGTTTGAGAGTATTTCATAGATGGAGATTGTTTTTTATAGTCTTAAAAAAGGAAATTCAGAAAAAAAACTTAAACAATGCATTAGAAAATGATGGATACACCCAAGAAGGGAACACCTTAAAGTTTAAGACCAAACTTGCAATCACTGGCTTTGATATTAATTCTATTGTTTGTTGATAAACTATCAACAACAAGCTTGCAGTTCCCCAATATTCGAACCTTCTTCAGCTTCAGTTTCCCAAGTTTGACGGAAACAGGTGCATCCACTTTGAGATCTAACGGGACACGTCCTGTCTGTTGCTGCTGCTGCAATGCCGACAGAATAGTGTTCCCGAACTCTACTCTTCCGGTTAGATCCACATTCAGTCTAGTCACATTTCTATGTCCTTGGTAAAACTTGGGTATAGGACCTTCACAGAGCTTTGTCTTGGTATACCACACTTGGAGACGTCCTCCTTTCTCGTAGTAAATCCCAATTTTTTCGTTGGGATTACGAGCTGTGATCTCGACTTTGAACAAGGCGGAAAGGGAGAGGTCTAGGTCGATACCAAGGTTGCTAACTTGTAAACTGTTGACCTCGTATTGTGGTAGTTTAGGAAGGAAAACAAAATATAACACCGTAACTGCAACCGCTAATGCGATTAAGGCAATGATTAGAAGGCTTAAACCCCAACAGAAGAATCTGAAGCAAAGACTTCGCTTCTTATTACGCACCATCAAAGGAGGAGGTGGAAGTGGTCGTTGTATTGGAAGTGGTCGTGTCTTGTCGAGAGCTGGTGATGTTTTCTTGTTGTCGACCGTGGCAGGAGGCGGAACTAATGGCCGTTGTGTTGGAAGATGTTCTGTCTTTCCGTGAGCTGGTGATGATGCTTTATTGTTGTTGGCTTCCATTTGAAGAACCGGATAAACTCTCTGTTGAAGATGATCTCCCATTGCTCTACTACTTGGGTTTATTTTAGTAAAGTACTAGTGCACCAACAGTATGTATATTCTCTATTTTATATTCAGTTTTTTTTTCTTTGTGTGTTGTGAAGTTTTGTTTTCGTGTATGACTTTTACCAACATCTTACCTTCCTCACCTATACAACGTTGAATTAATTAGCGGGCGGACTAGAGGTTGTTCAACAGTTAAGGTAATCTCCGAATATTTAAGTCTTTAAAAACAAAGCAACAAAGTATTTGGTGTGCTATATTGGTTTAGTTAAACAGTCTATTTCTTTTTTTTCCTCTAAAATAATTGTGGTTCTTTAATATATTCTTCTATTAATTCGATGTGTAAAATTATGATAGATATCAATCAATCCAGTATTATGTAAAAAGTTTATGAAATTTTTTATAGGAATTTATAATAAAATATTTAATTACTTTTAAACAATGTTGACTTTGAAATAGAAAATAATATTTTTATTTCTTTAATATATAATTATTAATCTAATCTATTAAAAGTGAAGTACAAATAGAAAATAACCATTGATTTTACTTAATATTTACAAAAAATGCCACTAATATTATCCATGTATCCAAACATCTAAACTTTGATTTTTTATAAGAAAAAAATAATTCTAGGCTAAGCCCATTAACAATCTTTGTCATTTTAAATTGAAGATTTCATAAAAAAATGTATATGTGTCTTCCAATTTTTTTTATAATAAAAACAGAAATATATATATATATATATATAGCATTAAATTAGTTTTATTTTTATTTTTATTCATATTCATATAAGAGACTCAATTATATTTGAAGTATAAAAAGGATAATAATGTTAATAATTTCTGATTATAGTCTAAACTTATTCATTTACACTAACAAAATCATGTAATTTTCCATAACAATTTTATGATTAAACTACATATTAATATTTTTTATAAATGGTTATATATACAAACAAATACAATGTATTATTCATTTGTACGATATATATATATAATAAGAATAATTGATGTAATTTATAAATTTAAAAATTTTAATCACCATATAATACATATACACAATTAGGTCTAGGACAGATCAAATATTCGGGGTATTTTAGGATATAAGGATTCATATATGCATTCGTCGGATTCGTAAAATTGTTATCCGGATATTCGGGGTTAGGATATTCAGAATAAAATCTGAATACAAGCGGATATCCGGATATGTTTTTTTTTAAATTAAAAATAAATCAAAAACTAACTATTAACCGTATATTTAGTCTATTGAAAATTATTATTTAAAAACATTAAAAATCATTAATAAAATTAAAATTTTAGTTATTTTATATAAAAATATATATAATATACATAGATAACTATAGTTAAATTTTAAATATTTAATATCCGGATCCGGATATCCATACCTAAAATTTTACTATATGAATTTGTACCTCGATATCAAAAAACGGATATTGAATATTAAGTTCCAGTCATATATACAATTATATCAAACAAATTACTTAAAATATTTGACATTTCTTAAAATAACACCCGTGTGGACGCGCGAGTCAAAGGCTAGTTACATTTTAAATTTAAAACTATTGTGAAAAAGTTGACTCTATTACAGAGTAGTAAACAATATTCTTCTAAATATACCAGAAAAAAAACTATTTTAGAATAATAAATAGATGTTAGTTGAAAAAGATTTTCCTTAGTATAGTTTAGAGCAAAATATAAAAGAGAGTTGGAAATACTACGTTTTGGCAATACATTCCAATGTTTTTCAACACTGGTTTTTTTTCCTCAATCATCCCTAAATAATTAAAGATACAAATATTTAGCAAGTTTTTATTGCGAATAATATAATAAAAATTAACAAATAATTTCTTTTTTAGCACAGTCTGATTTCTGATCGGACTGGTATAGCTCAAGATTGGATTATACCTGCTTCAAAAATATCAAATTCTTCGGATCATCAAACGTTAAAACACTCATTGACACCTCTATTCAGAAGTTTCAAAACAAAAGAGAAGAAATATCACAAATTATTAAGAAATGGTGATGCAAACTTATTGAACTATTCTAGCTTTGTAGTTGGGTCTACGTATATATAGGAAACGGAATACAGTCTCATCTTATTTTATCTCCCTCTCTCTCTCTCAAGGAAACCAACAAAGCATCTTATTTAGCTAGAACATGGCAAGAGAAAGCTAAACCCAGAGTTCTCTCGGATGAGAGGTGGTGGTTCTACATCTCCAATCTCAATCCTCTCCATTGATTTTGACAGATCATCAACCGAGAATGGAATGCTGCCAAGAAACACAATATGTATAAGAAAAAAAGAAACTGAAATGGAGTCAATGAGTACAAGAGAGTGAGTTACCTGGAATCATCATCCAATAGAAAAGAGTTGCTAACAGCATTGTTTGAATCTTCTGTCATTAGCACCCTCATATTTGCTATCACCTATACTTATAATAATTACTAGATTAATTATCCTGAATCATATTTATCATTTATAATGGTAGATATTATACAAAAAAAAAAACAAAGCTTACGTCTGGCGATACGCTATGAGTACCGTACTTATCGTCCCAGTACATGGTACTTATTCGGTATAGCTGCTGTATGCTGAGTACCTGCATTTTCAACCAGATTTGATGATCAGACACTTTTAATTTTCTAACATCAAACAAATTCAAATCCACGTACCGGGCACAGATCATGACTTATCTCATCCAATGTTTTTTGAGGTTTTTGGTGTATCACCTGCATTTTAAAAATACAACAATGTGAGGAATGTTTTTACTTGTCACAAGTTTTAAACATGTATCATATAAAAAAGGTACCAGAAACCCAATGGCCTGTCTGATATGCTTAAGCTCATCCCAAGAAGAACCTGCGTACTGCAAATGGCGGTTTTTTTTGTCTCACGTTAAGTATTTGAAGTTAATTAGAGTGAAACTATCATATCGGTTTGTGTTACCTCATCAGTTGCTTTGTAACACCAGTGCTCTAGTTCAGCCAAACCTGCTTTTACGTACTCCCCATTACTAAATGAACAACATTCCCGTCTTAACAAAAGGCTGTCATGTCATATATGAGAAAATGCGCTATTAATACAAATTTTTAGAGAACAAAATATGATTAATGGGAGTAATTAAGATGGTAATTAGAACCTGTTGAACAGTTGAACATTAATGAATGAGAATATCTGCGTGAACACCTTTCGGACCAAGAACGGAGGAACCTGTATATATGAAAAGTTAATGAAAGTCTTGTAATCTCTCAGCATGACTAATCTAAGACACTTACATGGTTTGATTTCAGAGTATTGAGGAAGTTTGTAAGGCTCTTTACTATTCCTTGCCAATGCGCGATCAATGCTTGTTGAGCTTCAGAATTGCCAACAGAACGAGATGCTCCTTTCACTAAACTTGCTCTTGATGTTCTTGGTGCCTAAGAAACAAAAAAAGATCTTATGTGTTTGTTTCTTGTACATATAACCAATGTCAAGGGCCGGATCTGAGCCGGGGAGGGGGATATAATTTTTATCGTAATTTGGAAGCTTATCCTTATATAAAAATTCTTCAAAATTTTTTGGGGGTCAACACCAATGTTTCACTCGGCCATGCTGATGTCTATACACATACCTGAATGCACAATCCGAGGAGAGGAGAAATCTCTTTCTTCAAGTTATCACGAATCATTCCATATATCTTTTCAACATAAGCTGTTAGCTGCTGCTTGAAGAGTAGAGCCGGGTATTTAGCCTCGACTTGCCTTAAGGTATCAGCTCCACCGTTTATCATGTTCAGATTCACGCCTTGGGGTGCGCCACGGAAGCTCTAGATAGAATGATTAAACATTGACAAACTTAAAAACTTGTGATGCATGCAGTCTATGTTAGTAAGTAAAATGTTTAAGTAGGAAAGAACACACACCTGAGTCATCCTCCCAAAGAGAGTGGCAGAAGATGAGCGACGGCGTTGTGGAGCCATCCCTGCTGCACCGCTAGCTTTAAGCGTGCGTTGGAGGAGTAAAAGCAACGTTGAGGCATTGGACAACCAATATGCTAATATATCATTGTTATCTTGCGTCTGAAAACAGATAAAAATAGAAAATTGCAATCACTGATGCATATTAAAATAGTAAGGTAGGTCAAAACAAACCTCAATAGCATGGCCTATAGTCTGAATAATCCGATCAAAGACACTAGTTCTTTCAACTTCAAATGACCGCCATTGCAATAAGCATTTGTAAATGATACATGCTGTGATCGGTCGGTTCCCTTGGAAACCCAAGTGTTGGACGATGCAGCGGATAAGTAGCTCCTGGTTTTCTTGTTGCTTCTCGTTTAATGATTTCTGTGGCTTATCTTCCACTTCAGCTATATCTCTATGGTTTATTGAATGGCTATGCAGATCCTGTTTCCAAAATTGAAGAATTAAGGCAAAGTTAACAGTTATTAGCAATGTTCAAAAAAATTGTTAGGCGGTTGTTAGGTTTCGTATAGAAGAATATTGTTTAGGCAGGTGCCTAGACTAGTTTTGAACCGATTTAAAAGAAAAAAATGTTCTGGAAAAATCGTTTCGTTACCGGTTTTTAGAACACTGGATATTACTTTTAAGAGATGTACTTACCAAACTTGGCCTTGCATCCACTGATAAATGACCGCTCGCTGAACCTCTCTGTGTTTTATTTTGATGAAAAGTTGGGAAGCCATTAACTTAAGACAGAAAAGAAAAAGAAGTAGAATGGAGTCATATAGTTTACTACTAGCCTTACCTGTAAAATAGACCTGGACCGACCAGAGAGAAGCTTATTTGGTGCAATGGACACAGCTTGTTGTCGTAACACTTTATTCTCTGATTCCAAATTGTTGCATTTTTCCTCCAACCTGATCATATTTTTATATTACAACTTCATATATAGAGAGTTCTTACTATTTAGTAAGGTTACAAGATAAGGATATTGTCTTTACCTTGTGATGTTTTCTTGTAGAAGCTGAACTTTTTTCTCTGTTTCTTCCAACTTATTCTTCCTGTCTTCACTAGACTCTTGAGCTTCATCAAACTTCCTTGCTGCATCATCAGCCCTTTGTTTCTCTTGTTCGAGATCACTCTGTTGTAAACACAAAACGGTTCACTATTTATCCACTGTGAGGATGACTTTTTTTAAATAAGGAGGCACTAGTAATACCTTTAGACCTTCCACTTGTTCTGTTAATGACTCAATCTTTTGGGTATCTTCAACAACGACTTGGGTTTCTGTTACAACAGGAGGTGCTTCTTCAATGGCCTTCTTTGCAGCTTCACGTTCTTTAACAAGCAGCACATTTGTTTCCTCCACTTTCTTCTTCATTTCCTCCATCGAACTCTGCAGTTTCGTTATCTCTTGAGTCTTTTCTTCTTCCAGGTCGGTCTGCAAAAATAACAATTTGAAAAACTCCCATTATATCTTCTCTTCACTATCATCACCCTACTAAAAACACTTGAATATTTACCCTTAAACGTTTCTCCAGCTGCACACGGTATGTGAGTTCTTCAACTTTCTTTTCAAGTATATCCTTTGCCTCTTTCAATGCGCCTGTTTCCCTCGAAGCCTGAAGACAACAACAGAAAAAAACATTTATCTTATTCCACAAAGACATGAAAGAAAGTAGACTCATGTACCATTTTGAGCTTTCGAAGTTCTTTCTTTGCAAGCCTGCCTCTCCATCGTGACTGCGACAGGATCACTCCTTTCTTAAGCTTCTTGTAGTAAGATGTTGCCCTATGACAACGCCACTGAGCCTGCAATTAGTAACACCAATCAATGTAAGAAAAATAGGAAAAAAAAACAAAGCTAATTCGACACTTAAGATAAGATGAAATGTATAATAACCTGAATAGTTGTAGCAGCCTTTGTTTGCTTCTTGAATCTAAATTCTTTATGAGCAGCCATTGCTCTTAAACCTGTCTGTACAACAAGTGCCGCTACATGCATATTTTTATATGATTTTCTAGAATGATATCTCCGAGCATTCTTCTGAATCTTCACAGCAGCAGCTTGTCTTCTCAAGTTTTCGTAAAGTTTCGAAGAAAGTCTTCCTATATTATTTTTTGCATCATTCATCAAGTATGAGTAAACTGTTTCCTTTCTAATGAATTCTAACAAAGAGAAATTAGGCATAATATAAGATGGGTTTATGTACCTCTGCATAAAGCTTGGAGAGATATGGTGGCTTCTCTTAGTAAAATGAATCGTCTTCGGGCTTGATGAGTCCTTATTCGTCTCTGAATCTTTTTCGCAGCACCACTAAGAACCAGAGCTCTTCTTGCATCAAGTTCAGCCATCTGGCCAGCCCTTAAAAATATCTTTGTTTTACCAATCTGCATATTATCCAACATATATATGAGCTGGTACTCTTCTATCCTTTGAACCATAATATATACGACCTGGAAAAATCGGGTACCTGGTATCCTTTGAGTCCAATATTGTCCAAAATCTTTTTCGATGCAGCCTTCTCTTCATAGCTGTTCAGGGACCAAGTAAACACTTAATTTGAACTCCAAGATTATACCAAACTGTTATAGTTAAATGTTTTACTTACTTCCCTTCTAGAGCTTCAGGAGACAGAAGTCCAAAACGGTTAATGAACTCAAAGAAAGGTTTACGAGTTGGAAACCCTGCACAACTGATTCTGATCGCTTCCAAAACACCCTAGAAGTATACAAAACAAACATTTTGTGCTTAGTAAATGAAAAACATTTTGTAACACTCAACATGTCACAGTCAGGGCCGGCTCTAAAATTTTGAGGACTATAAGTGGTTTAGTAAAGATTTTAATAAAGAGAATTTTTTTATAAATTTGGTGATCTATGTCTATGTAATTTTTTTAAAAAAATTGGGGACCATAGGCGAATGTTTAATTCAAATTTTCTCAGAATTGGCACTGGTTCCAGTTGGAAAAATATTATAATGCATCTATACTTACACCACAACGAAGTTGCTGCATAATGTTGATATTCTCAAATATAGCAGGCTTCAGAAGGTTATTAGGCTTCACACATCTGATGTAGTGAGGCTCAGTAGAGTTTAATGTTTCCATCAGTTGCTGGAGTTGCAACTGCATCAATCAGGAAAGCACACTTTATTTCTTCATCAAAAAAAAAAAAAAAACAGGTGACATTTGAAACCTTTCAATGTTTTTACCTTAACGCGAGAGCCAATGGATGAAAACTTTGAAGATTTAGATGTTTCTTCGAGCTTAGGAAAGAGTCCAACAACAAAAGGACACTTGGAAGCACCCAACAAATCTTGATGTTCAGCGATCACATAATCTTTGTTTTTGTCTAGAAATAGATCAGACTGATACTGGACCTGAAAGTGCAAATAAGAAACTTAGAAGACAAGCTAGCCTTCTTTGTCTTGTACAATGTTTAGTTAACATACTTCTCCAGCATAATGGGAAACGGTGAAATCTGTTCGAGATAGTTTTGGCTTGATGAACCTCTTGTTGGTCTTAAAAGTCTGATACAGCTTGTTCGCAAATGTTTCATGTGTTGACTTCGGAAACATACTGAATAAACCACACAAAGAAATAAAGAAACATATTTTCTTTTTATAAAAACATACACAATAGTTTTCCATGTTGATTGAAAATAATAATAATATTACCAAGCTTCATCAAGGAGTGCCACAATTCCACCAGGTTTCTGAGATAAAAATAAAACATATTAGACTGCAACCTCATTAGGAGTTCAAAAATTAGATACTGACCTTTTCAATAAGATCAAGAACATCTTGATTGTCCACAAATTCGATGTAGCTCCAATCTATTGCTTCTTTTGTATATTCCTCCTGTTCCATCTTGAAAACGTGCTGCAACACACAACAAGAAGAAACTCGTTTACACTGAGAGGCCTAAATTACAAATTGTTTCCACTACAAAAATTCAAGAAAGTACCTGATTGAAATGTTGCTGCAACTTCTCATTAGTGAAATTAATACAAAACTGTTCAAAACTGCAACAACTCGATCTCGTTATTAGCAGAGAGGAAACACATACACACACAAAAAAAATGTTGACGCATACATTTATTTTACCTATTTGTTTTAAAGCTTTCGAATCCGTAAATATCAAGAACTCCAATGAGTGATCTAGAATTTGCATCTTGTCCAATTGAGACGTTAATCTTTTGTACCAACCTGAAAATAACAAGATCTAGAATCAAAATCTGTAACTCACCAAATGGTTGTGATGACAAAAATGCCACTAACCAATCAAACAACCGGGAATAAATGGTCTTAGCTAGACCATCTCTGCTGATTGCAGCACTCTGTGGATCTAAACTTCTCTTGATAACTTCTTCAGGTGTGACCATAACACGTTTACACAGTGCATCTTCAAGATCCTTTAGATCACACCTAGAAAAATATATATAAAAAAAAGACTTCTAATTAGTCCTTGTACTGAAACTAGACACACACACTCATACAAATCTTCTAAGCTTACATGAGAAGTTCTGCAACAGTGTTAAGATGAAATTTGGCCTTATCATCCTTAGGAACCGATGAATCCACTTCTTTTCCCTTGGTGAATTCGATGTTACCAATGTGAAGAATCGCAGCAACCACTCTGAAAATTGCTTCCTGTTGGAGGAGACAGTCAAAAACTGCATCATAAGAGTTTACTTTCATCATACTCAAAGCCTATATACACACCTGTTCCTTTTCGCTTATCCCGACTATATCCATTGCTCTTCTTGTGGCAATATAATCATGAGCATCACTTATACCAACAAGTTCAAAACACTTGGACTGATTCAGATAGTGAAACGTCTTTGGATGACCCAACTTGTACTTTTCGATTTCCTGCTTAGTTTATATAAAGTTAACAGCCTAGAGTTTTCAATGAAAAAAAAAATAGAAAAATAAAAAAGAAACCTCTTGTGGTGCAGCACATAGAAGATAAAAGCAGTGGTAGTTGCGCTCAGGATCAGATATCTGACAGACACGAGACCTCTCTAGAAGATATGTTCTTACAGCAGCTCCTGATATTCTTCCTTGCTTATCAAATTGTATTTCAACAAACTTACCAAACCGACTGTGATGAACAAGAAAAAAAAACATTTTAACCATCGTCAGCTCCAAGTTCTAACCAGTAAACGCAATGTTCAAAAGTTTGCTTCACCTTGAATTGTTATTCCTGACAGTTTTGGCGTTACCAAAGGCCTCAAGGACAGGATTTGACTGCAAGGTTAAAAAAAAAGTTACAGTGAATATCTTATCACGATAATAATCAAGAAACTTGCAAGTTAGATTGATAAGAACATCATATATATACTTCAAGAACTTGTTGTTCAACAGTTCGGCCTTCTGTAACAGCACGACCTCCAAGATAAGCAAGGTATCTCATAAGCATCTTTGTGGTTTCAGTTTTTCCTGCTCCACTCTCACCACTTACAAGAATAGAATTGCTTTTTCCCTCATTAATCATTGCCCTAAATTCACATAAATCACGTTCTCAGTTAAAAAACTTACATTTATTACGGATTTTGGCCCGAACCTCCTGATATTCAAAAAAAAATAAGAGCACCTGTATGCAACATCAGCAACTGCAAAAACATGAGGACTTAGTTCTCCAAATGGTGCTCCTTTGTATTGTTGCATCATATGTGCATCATATATGTGTGGTAGTCGTTGAAATGGATTAATTGCTATAAGGATGTTTCCCGTATATGTCTGTCATGAAAACAATTTTACCGTTAATAAGCAAAAATAGTCTTGAAAAAAGAAGAAGCAAAATAGAATTTTAGGTTACTAACATAAATCTCATTAAGTTCATATCTGATCTTTAAGTTCTGAAGAACACCAGGCTCATGTAAGTATGATAGCTTTGTCATGTCATCAACACCACCTGCTGGTGCTTCCATATCTTTTGGGTATATCTTTGACAACTTTGCAGTGATCTATACATTTATTAAGAAAAAAAAGTTAGAAGAAACCAGCTTTGGTGTTGAAACTCAACTTCTTGTCCATTGAGTATATATATATACTACTGGCCTTTTTTCCATTTGTGGCCTGAACCTCAACTTCTTGTCCATTGATTTTTTCAACTTGCCCATCAATCCAAGCCACATCTGAGTCTTCAACCCAGACATGAGAGCCTACAATGATGTTCACTGGAGTTCCCTGCAGTTTACAAACAAGGAAAAAAGTTTTTTCAAAAGCAATCGATGAAATCATTAACCAATATCATCCTGTTATTTTAACAGGGAAAATGCTTATATAACACAAACTAATTGTGAATAGAAAGAGCGACAAAAGTATACTATATAGGCTTTAATTGCCACTCAATGTAGTATCTGATTCATAGATGATTGCTAACAATCTTGTATAAATCATGTTATAGTACTGTAATAGAGGATTATTAAGGAAATTAACTTATAATCCTAGCAGAAAAAAATAAAAAAAAATTACAATTAATAACATACCATTTGTGGAGGCTTCAAATACAAATCTCAGCAGCTAATAAATTCCTCAGTACACAAAACCCTATCCATGGGGAGAAAGTATCATAAGTAGTAGATCGAGAAAGTGACTTGGAACACAAGGAACCTATGAAATTTGTAGATTTAAACCAACCTCAAAAATACTAATGAGCATCACTCCGTGTGACAACATTGGAAACCAAACTCCTCATATTACCACAAGGATTGGGGTCAACAAGAGAGACAAATTAAAAAGATGAAATGGATCCTTTGAGATGATGAAGTGGAATCAGATTGAAAGAGGAAAAAACGGAAGAGAGAAGGAGAGAATGAGGGAAAAGGTTAAGGTTGAATGATTCAGAGAGTGCCATAATTCTTCTATGAGTTTTTTCTTCTGCCCTATAATTTCGGCCAATTAGTGGCCCTTATTCCAGTCTTACATAAACAAGCACAGACACACACACACACACTCTCTCTCTCCTCCTGCTGTTACCTTCCGTTTCACTGCCTTTCAGCATTCTTATTCTTGTATCATTTTTATTTTGTATCTAACTACATCTATATTGCAATTCATTGGCTAATGTAACTAGGTTGTATGTAATTTATGGAACACAAGTCAACATGGCATTTATTTATGGGGATCTAAACAAAAATATTGTATCAGAATTTGACATATGTCGCAATCTTAATTTTTTATTGACACATGTCGCGATCATGTTAATTAACAACTTTGAAAAAACAAATTTTATATAATAAGATTTGTATAAAATATAATAAAAAGGTTTTAGATTAAGTACCAAACCTTACTTAAGAAATAAGTAAAACTTTGTAAATACTTATATCGAAGAATTTCCAATAGACATCACTACAATATACATAACAGTTTTGATCTTAGAGTTCCAAACTTTTCATTATCCAAGTAGAAAATACACTTCCCGAAATCAAAACTGCTCAATCAAATATATCTGTATAGCCATTGAAGTCTTGAGATTGGATTTGAAGTTCTGACTGATTATGTATAAAATGCACCCTTTTAATGTATCTTGAATTGGTCTAATTCTGACCGAAAAGATTTGAAGTCCTAACGATTGGAGTTCATAAATCAAGTTATGAAGATGATCCTATATTTAATGTAGATACTACTAACTTGCTGCATGTAACCAAAAATGAGATTTTACGAGCCCTGAACATCACAAACATCGATAACTTAGACTTCTCATGTGCATTAAACAATTTCATTTATATAAAATTTGGGATATACACTTAAATTTTTCTGTAAAGACACATAATCAATGACATCACATCTGTTTTGTTTATGAGATTTACTAAACTTACCGCTTCTGTTCCAATCATGGTTCGAAAGAAGGGACATCATTCTCAGGAAGGTGTGTCAAACTGTAACTTAATCTGTCCACAACACTTCTGTATGGATCATCCTCACGTTTCTTCAACAAGTAGGCTATGCATTTCTCCACTTCCTCTTTCGCTTCCAAGTAAACCCGTTTTGCTGCTTCTTTATCTTTCACGAGTTCTGGTCTTCCTTTAGTTTCTATCGGTTTCCCAAACAGGTAATAGAACCGACCTGGGATTTTCGGTAAGAGCCCTGGCAAGTAGAGTTGCTGGTTTGCGACCTCCCCACTTGATTCTTCCCTATATATATTAGCACAACACTCATCAGCTTTTGACTTAGATTGTTTTGTTTACATGTGCATCATTAAGTTTGTTCAGTTAAACAATAAGTAACTTTACCTCAACTTAAATTCTTGGGTATCGCGAGTTACTTCCGAGACATAGTTACTGACTATCGGAATCTTCATCAGGTCATTGTAATCAAGAACCAACTGCAAAAAGCAAAAAAGAAAGTACAGATTACAACAACTGTACAATGCAGACGTTGGAGCGTTTTCTTGTTAAAAGTATCTTACTTCAGCTATGTCGTCTTCACCAACCGTTCCAAACGGCACTATAGTTGCGCCAAACCGTGCTGCCATTCTTACAAACTCTTGCTGTTCAGGCCAAATCAGTTTGTATTGTTCACCCTGTAATACAATCAAAATGCAAACAAACAATCAAAACTTCAATAGCTAACAAATAAATGGTGTCACTAACTTGTCATCTTTCTTTGACCATAGAGAGATACTAAACCAAAAAAAAAGGGTATGAAGATGGCTAACTCGGTTATGGAGAGCCTCTCGTGCGCCGCCGGGGTAGAGAAGAACATGAGACTTCGAAGATAACAGCTTGAAAAGATTGGTTGCGGTGACAGGGTAGGCACCAAATACCTTAATCCAGTCCATATAGCCAAACTCCTTCTCTGCATCATTTTCTGAATACAGAACAGGATGTGCCATTCCACGAAAGAGAATGTTTTTCTCTTTGATAAATGCCTCGGACATTGGACCAAGTTCCAACCCCATCAGCATGTGGTAACCAACAAGTAACACTGGACCTTCATCTGGAACACCAGCAAGTCCCTTCACTATCCTACCATCTTCCATAGTTGACAGAAACACAGAACTAACAGCATTTCTTAAGAACCTGCTTGTCATGAGGAGGGAAAAAAAATTAAGAACAGATACTACTATCACAGAATCTCAGTTTGTAACCAAGTTACCTGAGTAGTTCCTGAAGGGCAAAATCAAGTTCTCCCTGACTTGGAGGCAAGAAATCAGAAGCAAAATCATATCTCCGTGAGCGCCTGTACTTGCATGTACCTTTTATAACCGTGAGCAAACTGATGCTATCTTCCTGGAACAATGAGTAAATGAATGAATAATAGTAACATTCCTGTGTTACTCTGATGAAATACTATTTTTAACTTACCAGTAAAAGGGTATGCCCATTTTCCTTGAAGCATCGAACAGTACAGTTTTTAAGTAACCCACGAAGCCTTTTTGATTCTTCTTGGCTAGGAAGCATCCTGTCCTTTCCACTAAAAGTCCGTAGGAAAAAAATTCAAAAGTTATTTCTATAACATCATGATGGTATTTAACAAGTAGGAGACAAGAAATGCAAATACAATAAGGAAGAAGATAACCTAGCAAGGAGCAAGACTTCGGCTTGAACAGCATGGATGCGAGAATTCGCATAAGCTGCGCCAGATCTCAGCAACTTGAGCTTCCAAAGTAAAGTTTCTCTTGGAATAATTGCACCGAGCTCCTAAAAGCGCATGGTAAAAAAGATGTCACATCTTGTGTAGAAACAGAACCAAATAAATGGCCTTTAAAAGACACTCACAGAGAGAAGAGGGAGCATGGAGTTAGTAAGCTTCTCTCTCAACTTTTTCAATCTTGTTCCTGCTGGAAGTTGGTTGTCGATACCAATTGAAGCCATCTTTATCGGATCACCTAATCATCAAGAAAGCCTGAGTAAAGATTATTTAACAATAAAATAAATATCTTATTTGTTACAATTCATGTACCCATAACAAAGCTTAGAGCATATGGAAGAGTAAAATGAAGCTCTTCTGGCACCATCTCTAGTATAGGCAGCAACGGCTGTAGCGGTGACCTCTCAAATGATGTAGCTGAAAGAGTAATTGGTCACTCAAAACAAAGTTATGTGTATGTATGCATTTAAATATATCAAAAGTATTTACTGACCTGGGTTGACTAGTATCAACACCAAATCTAATGAAGGGTTTCTTGCAGCAACAGCAAGAGCCAGACATCCTCCAAAGGAATCACCCACGAGATATATCGGTTTATTTGGACGTGTAGCATGCTCTTGCCTCAAAACATCTTCAACTATTCTCACCAGCCCTTTATGGTACGCCAACAGTAGAGAAAGCTCAGAGAAAAATGAGCAAATAACGAACAAATCAACTGATTCCACCCATTTTGACATCATTCAAATACATATATCATAGTGAATAAGCTGAGTGCAAGTTCTTTTAAGCACTGTTATATTGATATGTACTCCTAGGTATGCATTTATATAAATCTACAAGAGGGAATAGAAGTCAGGGATGATCTGATATTACGTTCTACGATTTTAGGGGACAAATACTATAAAAATCAGGATAAACAAATGTGTATATCTGTCTTTTTATGTCTGTAATAACCATTACCTTCGAATGGAGTTCGATCATGTACTGGAATATGCAGGCACCAGACATGAAAAGCCCTGTACCGAGGAAATTCATTGAAAACAGTCTAGACTGTGTGTGACAGAAAAGATAAAAGTGTAAGCTTATAAATACGTTGCATCAGACCCATGTTAACATTTGTTTGGATTAGTTCTCATTTGCATTAAGATACTATTGCTTCTGCAACTTTGAGCTCAAAGTATATATTTTCATTTGTACATTTCTTAGTCAAGTATAGTTTCAGGGGAAGGCATAATTAAATTAACAAAAGAGTGAACATACCTCCCAAGAGCTATTTGATGTGGAACGAGACCCATCCCAGTGCCATCCATCCCTGCATTACCAAAAAAAAATCAAAACTATCGAAACTTTGACTAGATTGTGTAAGTATCAGATAAAGAACAGTAAAGACCCATTGCTACACAGAAGCTCAATCTTTACATTCTAACTAAACAGCCTCAACAATCAAGTCCTATAACACCTTTAGTGACTCCCATCAAAACATTGTAAGAATATTAACCACTAGTCATTAACTATTGGAAAAGCTTAGAACTTTGAGATAGAAAAAAAAAAACATTACAAAGGAGTGAGTAAAAACTCAATTCTTCTGAAGAACTTAACAAAACAGCATAAAGAATCAAACTTTCTGCACAATCAAGTTAAAAAAACCCAAACTTTGATATTTTATTATTATTACCAGGTAAGAAGAGTAACGTAGGAGCATCTTTGATTGGTTGGCCACAATCAACGGGACTAAACCACCGTGGAGGACCACCGTCAGGCTTCTTCAAAATCTCTCTAGCAGCAGCAAAGTAATCCTTGACAGATTTGGAGCCATACCCATCATCCCACAACAGCTCAATTTCTTCTTTCTTTTGAAATTTAACTTTCCCATTCACATCACTTCCTTTTGGGTTTTGGAGATTAGAGACAGAACCGTTCACAGGCTCCACGGACGTTGCCTTCTCACCGGAAACTTGAGCTCTTACCTTAAAATTGGGTCTCTGCTTACGGTTCCATCTGAAACTTGGCAACGCCAACAAACTTGAACTTGTTGTTGCCATTTTGAGTCTGGGAGGCAATGGAAGGGATTCTTCTTAAAATTTACAAAAGAAAAAAAAAGAGCTTTTTAGAGGAAAAATAGGAAAATGATACCATACGTTACAAAGTTTTTACACTGTTTGTGCCAACAAAAAAGAAAAAAAAAACAAATAAATAGAGATATTTTCTTTTTCAGTGTTCGGGATTACGATAGACACACAAGGTTGAGTAGAACCTAGTACCAAATCAATTATAAAAAATTATACTACAAGATTATAATTTTAGATAGATTTTTATGGTTTTTTTTCTCGTTAAGATATATTAAATCAATTAGTATAAAATCTAAAAAAGTTGATATAAATTGTATAAGTATCAAAAATAAAACTAAACAGAATTTTGATTTAAACATTTTTCTTGTAGGAAAACATGAAAAATATAGATGGTTTATCGAAGATCGTATCTACGACTGCCTCAACAGGTTATCCATCTTTTCTCTATCCCCGTTTCGTCCTCTTGTTCCATTTTTCTTATACATCTTTTGCTCGTCGTCTCATCTAAATATTTGAGGCTTGAACATGCTTTTCGAGATGGACTTTATTGAACGGAAACATAGTTCAGATGGCGAAACGAACTTGGGTCAGGGTAACTCGGTGGGGAAGATTGTCCTGCTTCCAACATTAGTAAGATGTTTTTCAATAAAACAATCGAAGCAACCACAAAGGCTATAGTTAGGCCTGGGACGTATTATCCGGGATCCGGATTCGATCCGAGATCCGTCTCGTATCCGTTCCGAAAATAGGATATCCGGAGTGCCCGGATCCGAATCTGGATAGTAAAATTTTGGATCCGTCCAAACCGGATCCAAATCCGGATATCTTAATTTTTAGGTCCGGACATCCGGATCCGGATCCGTATTTTTAAAATATATTAAATTGTTAATTTTATTAATAATTATATTTGATAAATTAGTATTTATACATGAAATATTTTTTAATATTATATTTAATTTTTATTAATATTATATGTCATATATATATTCATAAATTTTGTATAAATATTTAATTTATGTTTTATTTTTAGATTTTTATATTTTTAAAATATTTTTTATTATTTTTAATTATTTTTACGGATCCGGATCCGAATCCGGATATCCGCGGATATCACAATATCTAGACGGATATCTGAAGTCCGGATACCCGGAAGACGCGGATCCGGATCCGGATACTAAAGTCACGGATCCGGCGAATCCGGATCCGGATCCGGATATCCTAAAATACCCCGGATATCCGGTCCGTCCCACCCCTAGCTATAGTAGCACCAGAGGAGCTATCTGCCTCGTCGAGTGGCAAAGTGATTCATTTATCCTGTAAGTGGAAACTGAGGACTGGGCTAAGTCTTTTTGAGTTAACTGTGTTCAGTTCTTACAGATAGTGTTGTTGATGAAAAATAATAAAAAAAAAGAGCAAATGATGGGTGTTTTTTTTTTTTTTTTTTTTACAAATTATGAAATAATTGTTTGAATCTTATTTTTATTGTTTGTTAAAGTTAAACAAAATGATTTTATGGAGCAAAATATATTAATACTGAAGCTCCACATAAATAATTGAACTATTTTACGTGAGGTTTTATTCTCTCTTGGAGTCGTTATCAAAATTACGCAGTTAGGCAATATCTAACAAGAAACAAAAATGCACTTCTTACTTTTCACTGTCGTTTTCCTAAGTTTCTTTCAGTTTTTGATAAATATCTTCCTTTTTATTATGTAATCATCTTCTTTGTATATTATGACAAAATGTAAGGTTGGTGTATTTATTGTCCTATGAGGAGTTAGGTCACACGAAAGACGTGTTCAAGTGGGTTCCGTAAAGCTTTTTAACGGTAAATAAAGAAGACACAAAGCAAGCGTATAATTTGGATCTATTCACTTTCCTTCCATGCTTAATATTAAATCCTTCCGTCTCCGTTTCAACAACATTGATCGCACGTACCACATGTTTCATGTTTGAGAAACAAACCATGTATTGGGCCGACTACAGAATATTTGAAAGGGGTGGCATGCAAAAGCATATAGTATATGCAAAGGAAATCCCACTTTTAAATCCACAGGAAGGTCCACGATCGTAAAGCCCGCGGATATTTTTCTTTTTTGTCAAATGTGTTTTGAAAAGAAAAGAAAAGAGAAATTAACATGAATAACCACAAAAAATTAAAGATGTCCTCTGTACAATTACTTTTACTAAAAAAATATGATATAAGATACTAGAAATGATGACAATGAATGTAACATGGGGACTTTAATGCTGATATTTATCACAATATTGGTATAAAAATAATAGAATCTAAAATATTAGCAAAAAAATATATTTTTAAATATAGTTTAAATTTTAAAATTTTATCGGATTTTTGATTTTAGTATCCGGATTCAGCTTCGTACATAATGGATATTCAGGCTTCGAATATTCGTCTAGATATTATGATACCCATGAATATCCGGATTTAGATCTGGATCCATAAAAATAATTAAAAAAAAAACAATTTAAAATACAAAGTTCTAAAATAATACATAAATTAAATATTTATAAAAAATTATAAATAGATATGACATATAATATTATTAAAATAAAAATATAATATTATTAAAATTAAAATATAATATAATATTATAAAACTTATTTATGTATAAATATTAATATATCAAATACAATTATTAACAAAATTAAAAATTTACTATATTAAAAAACACGAATCCGCATCCGGATATCCGGATATCCGGATATCCGGATCTAAAAATTAAGATAGCCAGATCCGAATCCGATTTAGACGGATTCGGGATTTTATTATCCGGATTCAGATCTATGCATCCCAAATATTTTATTTTAGAGCGGATTTTGGATCAGATAACAAGTCTCAAGCCTACCTATGGCATACAAAACCCTTGTCAACGTATCCTAGCAATTTGAGCGTTTGGTTATTTTCTAAATGTTACAAGTTCGAATAGCAAAGAGGTGGTTTTGTTAATTTCATGAGTATGAAATGACTAAAGTATATTCGTCTTCTTTTTTGGTACTGTCAGCTTGAAATCTCAAGTTTGTTTTCTCATTTTTCACGATTTTGACAGTTTTTTACTTAAGTGTGTCTTCGTCTTCTTTACTCTGCAGTTTTTGACAGTTTTTTACTTAAATCTCAAGAGTGTCTGCTCTTTCCACAATTGTCCCACTGAATCAAAGAAAACCTTCATTTGCACATCCATATATCATCAAAAACCCTTTCTTATTTGAATTAGCAGAATACAAATACATAAACAAACTCATTTTTATTAGAGTTTGTCAAATACAAATACATAAAGAAACATATGCAATGCCACACAATAATATCACCACCTATTTTAGTATCCGGTTACACTTTTAATTTTTAGTTCCTTATTCGATTTCGCTGGCTTCTTATTCTTTCTAATAAATTAAGTAATGATACAATTTTTTTGCATCTTCATATCTTTACAGATTAGTAAAAATAATACATGTATCATATGAATTAACCAGCTATGAAATATCCTTAGGCTATGATTAACCCGGATCTCTTAAGGTGGAGTTTTTAACGTAAAATTTGTTTTTTTAATTTATTTTTATTTATTTTTTACATTTTTCCCGTTAAGAAACGACTCTTATGGTTTTTATTTAATAGACGATTCTTAGGTTATCTTAGTTAAAAGCTAAGATACGTCTCTTAGAAAAGCTAAGATACGTCTCTTAGAAAAGCTAAGATACGTCTCTTAAAAAAAGTAAGAACCTCACCTTAAAAGACTCCGGTTAACTCTTACGCATATATTAGATGACATAAATAATGAGATCTTCCTCGTAAGTAACAAATTGGATCATACCAATAGTAACTGTTCGCTGGTTGCAAATATTTTCTCCGGTAGATTTCGAGATTTACTTTCTCATGTATCCATAATTACCAACCAAGAACTTCTTCAAATCCTATTCTACATTTTTTAAAAAGTGCTAAGATTGTATGTGGAATGTATTATGTGTTCCTTAATAACTCAAAATTAAGATTGTGAAGATATATATGACAACAATATTTTTGGTTAAGAAAACTATTATCCATTATATATTCTTATTATATGCTCCCGTATACCAATTATGTTATTATACATATATTGCGATGTTAACCGTTAACATTAAAGTTATATGTTTTTTTTTTTTTTTTTTGATAACCCAGTATCCGACCACAAAGCGTGATCGACTAGCCCACCGGGCCTAAGCCCATGCCATGACAAGATTTTTAAGCGTTTACTTAAGGGCCCCTGGTTACGCTAAGTGGTCTGGAGCGCCACACCAACTCCGCAGGTAAATTATATGGTGGCCGGGGTTCGAAGTCGGGTGGCGGACACCTCAACCGAGGTTCTTTTACCACCAGGCTACGAAGCGCGGTTCATTAAAGTTATATGTGATCACTTATAAACAAACATTGTTCAAATTTATCTCCACGAAGAGTGTAAATTCATCATTTTCAAAAACATTGAGTACATTTTTATTCATAGTTTCCTTATATCTAGTTAAACCAAAATTATCTCGAACGACATACAATAACTTCAATTCAGTTTGTGATTTTTTAATAGAATTTCTCATTTTTATTCTTCAGAAAAATTTGAGATTTAGACTTGGGAAGAATAATACTTTCTATTACTGGAAAAATAAAACAAAATGTTTCTTTTGAAAAGTGACGAGTGTAATAGATATAATTGCTTGTGTAAAGAAGTGCAATAATAGCCTATTTAAACCTTAGACTAAAACTCCACCTTTATAATCTAAAATCCCAAGAACATATATGTAATTTAAACCCTCTCCTTTACGCTTAGGAAAATGAACCAAGAACCAAAAATTGAACTAGAACGAACTGAAAAACCCGAACCCAAAACTGAACCAATATAATAATCGAGTGGTTTTAATATATCTGAAACTAAAAAACCGAAATCAAACTGAAATTATACCAAGAACCGAATGAAAACTTAAATATCTAAAATATAGTTTATATATCTAAAACCCTTTATTATATTTAGTCATAATATTACCAAATATTTTTAAAATGCCATCTATACACCAAATTACAAAACAATCGAATTACCATGATATTTGTTATACAAAATATTTAAAATTATATGAATTGTCCAAAATAACTGAATTAGTTGAATAAATTTTATCTAAAATACTTAATTTATTTAAACTACCCGATATTTTTTTTATCTGAATTATCCAAAATTATTCGGAAAATAGAATTTAACCGAAGTTTATTGGATAGTCATTTGTTTCTACCGTTTTTATCTGAAGAGAACTGCAAACTAAAATAACCAAACCAAACTAAACTAAGTTCATAAATAATCGAACGATTTCTATATCTCTACAAAAAAAATACTTTAGAATAATCCTAATTTTTTTTGTCACGAAATAGCTTTAAAAAAATGATTAAAATATGTTTTACTTATACCCCTACGGTTAACTAGTATAGCTTTCGATTTAGAGTTATGAAGTAGAGTTTTGGAAGTGAAGTTTAATTTTTTTTAAATATAATTAAATAATAAAAATTTAAAATAAAAAAAATTATTTCGGTCATTTTTTAAGGGTTATTTTGATAAAAAAAATTAGAAAAACTGTTTAAAATAATTGCCCACTAAAAACCAAAAACCAAAAAAAGAACGAAACCGAACCCAAAACCTCCCAAAGTCTTACTCTCATCTATACTATAATCTTCCACGTTTTTCTATTTATACACATATTGTCATTCTTTATGTATATTTAGCTAAATTACTCTTTTCATTTTTTCTGTCACAAAGCTAAATGACTCTTAAAACAACTATATGCACCATATATTTAAAATTTTAAAACTATTTAATGTTAATTATCCGGGTTGGTATCAGTTTATTTTACAAGAAAGGAAAAAAAAAATCAGGAAACTAAATACAGAGTTGTGTGAAAGAAAAAAAAAACGCTCGCCTACTCCCACTTCACGCTCATCCGCTAGCTCGTCCCCTCTCAAGCACACTATCTTAGCTCCAAAGATTCGATCTCTACTCCTGAACTCTTCCCTCAACTTATTATTTGCTTTATCTCCTCAGCGCAAGTTCGAGCTTCCATGGAGTTCGGAATCATTTGATTAGGGTTAGGGATTTGACCCAATTAAATTTCAGATCGACTTCGTTTTATAGCTTCAAACGATAAATGGGGTGTGTGTTTGGGCGTGAGGTTTCGTCTGGAGTAGCGACGACATCTGAAACTAAACCACCACAGACCTCCAAAACTGTGGAAGCGAGTAACACCAACGTTGCTGCTGCTGATGTGGATGTAGAGAAGAAGAAGAAGAAGAAGAAGCATGAAGAAGAAGAGGAGGAAGATAAGAGGAAATCAAAAGGAGATCGGAGAAGGTCAAAGCCAAACCCACGCCTTAGTAATCCTTCAAAGCATTGGCGTGGCGAACAGGTCGCTGCTGGTTGGCCTTCTTGGCTTTCTGATGCTTGTGGTGAAGCTCTTAATGGATGGGTTCCTAGAAAGGCCGACACTTTCGAGAAAATCGATAAGGTGGGTTGTGTTGTGTTACTGGCTTTACTGGTTCAAAATTTTTTTTTTTAATGTGTTTTTTTTTGGAATGTTTCGTAGATTGGACAAGGAACGTATAGTAATGTATACAAAGCAAAGGATATGCTGACTGGTAAAATTGTAGCGCTTAAGAAGGTTCGGTTTGACAACTTGGAGCCTGAAAGCGTCAAGTTTATGGCAAGAGAGATTCTTGTTTTGCGCAGACTTGATCATCCTAATGTTGTTAAGTTGGAAGGTTTGGTTACTTCCAGGATGTCTTGTAGCTTATACCTTGTTTTTCAGTACATGGATCATGATTTGGCTGGTCTTGCTTCAAGCCCTCTTGTTAAATTCTCTGAACCAGAGGTTAGCCTTATTGTTCTCACCTTTAGATTAAAAAAATAATATATATAATGCCAATTCTAAGAGCTTTAGAACTTTACTCTTCCGTATTGCAGGTCAAGTGTTTAATGCGTCAGTTGTTATCTGGTATGGAGCATTGTCATAGTCGTGGTGTGCTTCATCGTGACATTAAAGGATCAAATCTTCTTATTGACGATGGTGGTGTCCTCAAGATTGCTGATTTTGGACTGGCCACTATTTTTGATCCTAATCACAAGCGGCCCATGACTAGCCGAGTGGTCACACTATGGTATCGAGCTCCAGAGCTTCTTCTTGGGGCCACTGATTATGGTGTTGGTATTGATCTTTGGAGCGCCGGCTGTATTTTAGCTGAGCTATTGGCTGGAAGACCTATTATGCCTGGTCGAACCGAGGTATCTTCTGGTTGAATCATCATCCTTTAGTATTTGTATATTCATACATAGTGGCCCTTTCTCATGAATTAGGTGGAGCAACTCCATAAGATTTACAAGCTCTGTGGTTCACCATCTGAGGACTACTGGAAAAAAGGAAAATTTACACACGGAGCGATATACAAACCACGTGAACCTTACAAAAGATGCATTAGAGAGACGTTTAAAGATTTTCCACCATCATCTCTTCCTCTCATTGACTCCCTTCTTTCAATTGAACCAGAAAACCGCCAAACTGCAACTGCTGCTTTAGAAAGTGAAGTATGTTCTTACTTTTGGTTTTGTTTCTGTTTTACATGTACTGGTTTGGTGTTGCTGGCAGGATTGAATTAGTTTACTCTCCTGTACAGTTCTTTACAAGCGACCCATATGCCTGTGAACCTGCTGATCTCCCAAAGTATCCACCGAGCAAAGAAATTGATGCAAAGCGAAGAGATGAAGAAACTCGGAGGTTAGTTGCATTTATAGTGTTGTAATCATTGCTAATTATCAATTTGTTGCCTCTGTTTCTCATGATCCTAGAAATACTTATACAATTCTTCCCACGGGTTCATGAAAGCTGTTATGAACCATAACACGAGTCTTGAATCTTGATGCTGGGCGTGCAGATTGCTGAGGTGGTTTTTGTTTACATTTGTGTACTCCACTCATATCGTTGTCTGCATACCGAAAAAATAATGTAGTATGTATACTTCGTTTTTTTTCTGGCAAGAATGAACCATAAAAGAAAACCTTATGTTCCACTCCGTATTTAGGTGCTCCTCTCAGTTTAGGTTCTGACTTTGCATATAAGTTATCACCATCCAGATAGAGTGGAGTGAAATACATTTGTTTTGGAAATTCAGATATGCTTGTTGATTCCACTATTACTTGAAGCTTTATTATACTATATCTGTTAGCATGCATAGACATACACTTTTCTCCTGACTTTTGACCCAAAAAAAAAAAGACATACACGTTTCTCCTGTGCAGACAAAGAGCTGCTAGTAAAGCCCAAGGAGATGGTGCAAGGAAAAATAGGCACAGAGAGCGTTCAAATAGAGCACTTCCAGCTCCGGAAGCTAATGCAGAACTTCAGTCAAATGTCGATGTAAGCACCTCTCAACTCTTCTCTTTTCAATAACTTGGTCTCTTTTTTCTACAATTATTCCTGTGACTCCAATTAGGTTGCTTCTAGGTATATAATGAATATAGTTGTTATAAATTGGTTTTGCGGAATACACTTGTCTATGTTAGGATGTGAGCTGAAATAATGGTGTTATCAATGCATATGCTTCAAGAACAGTGAAGTATTCCCGATGCATAAATATCGATTCATTAACATTTGCAAATATATCTTTGACACAAAAAAACAGAGGAGGAGATTAATCACACACGCAAACGCAAAAAGCAAGAGCGAGAAGTTTCCTCCACCACACCAGGACGGTGGAGCAATGGGGATACCATTGGGGGCCTCACAGCACATAGACCCGACATTCGTCCCACCAGACATGGCTTCATCCTTCACTTCCACTTCTTTCAATTTTTCGAAAGATGAACCGCCAACACAAGTTCAGACCTGGTCAGGTCCTCTGGGTCATCCTATCACAGGCATTTCCAGAAAGAAGAAAGATAGTACCAAAAGCAGCAAAGGAAAGAGAGCAGTGATGGCTTGAGCCAGAAAATATAATTGCATGCAAATGCTCTTTCTTCAATTTATAACAATGTAAGTGTTAACGTTATTATTCTTTGTTGCTTCTTGAAAAGAAAGTGTTTTATTCTTTTCAAAATTGCGTAGACTGTCATGTGTTTATAATTATTATGACGTTATATTATGTAATATACACTACCTTTTTTGTTGCTATTATTTTAAATATATCTGTTCGATTTACCTATTGTTGTTATTATTAATATAATTCATTTAGATTTGAGATTTTAAGTATGAAAACGTTTTTGAATGTATTTTCTGTCAACATTACAAGCTCAAAATCATTAAGGCAAGAATGGAGAGCAAAGCAACAAGTGATCAAGTTAAGCAAAGCCCACTTGAGAACGGAGTGAAGTTCAAGTTTGCTGGTGCTGAAACTTTTGCAATGGCTACTCCAAGTGGGATAGTAGAGTATTACGACAAAGAGTAATATCGTCATTCCGTACAAGCAAGATAAAGCTGTCATTCTTCACAACAGATTTGAAACTTTAGGATCCAATGATTGAACTCACACTTAAACCAATTGTATCAACTTTTAGGGTTTTATCTTCTTCAATATAGATTCAGTCTTCATCTTAAGTTAAGGTTCTAGATAGAGATCCTACCTTGCCAGCCAGAGGAGAGTTTAAGAAGCCGTTCACCATCGATCAAAAGTCTCTTGATCCAAAGAGCAAGAGGCACCAAGATGTATAAGAGATATCTTGTGGACATCTCATCCAAAGTCTAGAAAAAGACATTCAAGTTGAGCTAAATGACATTTTTACAGGCATTGAATGATTCGATTTTTCAGAGAATTACCTACCATCTAAATAGATTTTTGAAGGAATGATCGATTTGATCGATCAGACACTAGTCAATAAACTGGTCAAAAATGGAGGCAATTGATCGCTTCTCGTGATTAACCGAGCACGGTTGATCATAACTATCGGACCAAACCCGAGAAGTTTGATCAACCAGTCCATCGACCCATTTTATTTGATTGTCTGGTCAATCACACATGTAATTCTTTGAACAGAAAAAAATAACAGAACAATGTGATTTAGTTTGGGGGAGGTTCTTTGTTATCTAACATATTTGTTTCTAATTGATCAGTTTCTGTTAAATGCTTCTAGTAAACTTTCCAGATTGTGCAAACACGACATCAACCATTTACATATTGTATACTTTCCTTTGAATTTGTCTAGATGCATAAGTGATCGCCTTGCAGTATTAAAACGCATCCAAGTTCCACTTTCGCGCGTCGATGCAAGATTGTTTTTATTTATTTTTATAAATTGTTTGATAACTTTTTTACATATAAACATAGCTTATTTAGATATTTTTAGGTTTCTACATATCTATCTGGACTTGGAAGAATCCGACTTGAATCCCATCCAAAAATATATAATATCCGAACATAGTTAATGTTAAAATCCTATAAACCGATACCCAAAAAATCGATTTGTATAATAACGTATACCTGAATACCTATGAATTGATTATGTAAACAAAAAATAACTATTTGCTAACCGGTTTGAACTATTGTACTTATAGAACAATTTCATTAAAACATGTGAAATTATTATGGTTAACACATAAAATAAATGAGTCGAATTATTATGATAAATATAATTAATCCAGTAGTTTGAAAGAATGAAAAAGAATATGTAACATATGTAAATTTTATTTTGTACTTTTATAACAAATGATGTCAAGTTATTTCGGAAAAAAATAATTAATAAAGTAGTTTAAATGAATGAAAAAAAAAAATATAGTAAATATGTTGAAAATAAATTTATATCTATATTCTGTTTCAATTTTAATAATATATATGTGTACACCAACACTTAGTACTAGTTTACATCTCTTTTAGCTTGGAGAAACTATTCGCGCATTTATCGGATGACTCATGCTAGGAAATCTTAACTAATTGTTTGTAACAACAACTTATGTTTGCGCAGTCTATCACTACAAGAAAACGTGGGCATAACGACCACAGATTTAGAAGTTATGTGGTAGTAAATGTCCTCTTACGACCACATAACAACGAAAAGCATTTAGTCGTTATTAGCCCGTCGTAATTCACTTTTGGTCGTAAAGTGGACTTAAATATTACGACTAAATAATTTGGTCGTAACACGGATGTAAAAAACGTAGTCGTACACTAGAGGTTGATTTGACGTAAAGTTACGTCCACAGAGTTAGACGTAAATTGGTCGTAAATGGTGGTCGTAAAGTAGAAGTCAAATCCAAAGTAAAACAGTATTTAAATGGAGGTAAATTGTACAACCACATCACCTCTACCCTTGAACCATAGACACAACTTGGTCGTAAATTGTACGACTAGATAACTTCTGGTTGATTTATTTTGTACGACCACTTAACCTCTAGAAATAAAATAAAATTCAGAAATTTAAAATTCACAAATTTAAAATTTTTAATTTACGAAATTTAATATTTAATTAAAAATCCTTCAGTTTCGAAAATATATAAACTTAACTTAATATATCCAAAACATAATAAAAATATATATTCAAATTACATAAGAAAACAAATTAATTAATTATTAAGATTAATGTCTGCGAAAAACTGGGAGGTATGTTCATCGGCACCTCGCTCTGCATTTGCTCGTTCTTCTGGAGTTAGGTCGGGATAGATCGTTGAACGTCGAGGTCTCCACATTTCCGCAAGGGCTGGGTTTGTTTCCGCCATAACATCAAACATCTCCGCCATGGCCCTAATGTGGTTCCTGTTGGCCTCGTTGTCCGTCCGGAGGGTCGAAATGACTTGGTTGGCGGTTGTCAAATCGGTTCGGAGCTGCTGAGATTCTTGTTGCTGTCTTGTAGCGTATTCAGCTCTAGCCCTCGGGACATCGTTCACCGTACCGATCCCGATCATCCGTCCCCTCTTCTTCGGGATAACCTTCCATTTAAAATATTTTAAATTAATTAAATGAATTAGTATATACATAATTAACTATAGAATCGAATAATAATTAATTACCTTCTCAAAAATTTTGTCTTGTTCAACAATGGATAACTGAATGGGTTCCCCTTGTTCCACCGTCAACTGGGTCTGGACCTCCTGAATCTGCTCCTCAACATCGTTGTAGATCTTCTCTGCTCGGGGATCTACAAACGTCCCGTCAGAACGCTGATGGGTCAACTTGTAAAGTCGGGCAAGAGACGGTGGTGCTCCTTCCACCGCAGCCTACAGAACAACATAATTAAATATATTAACCTAATTAATAATTATATCAATAAACAATTTAATTATTAAAAAGCTAAAAACAAATTAAATATTTTTTTAAAAAAATATTTAAAATTTTAGCTAGTACTTACAATTTGTAGAGCTTTCCCTGCATGAGAAGTCTGTCCAGAAGTGTGGGGCACAACGACCAAATTACCCTCAGCATCACGCGCCATTCGGTTGTTGGAGCAACGGGCCGAAGTTTTAACTGACTTCGGCGCACTCCAATAAGCCGTCAAGCCATTCCAAACGTAATCGCTGATGTAGGTCGGTTTACATTTGCTGACCTCGGGATCAAACCTCCACTTATCCTTCCAATCGCCGACAATATTCTTAAGGCGTTCTTGCGCCTTCTCGTAAAACCCTTCCTTCACGGTCTCGTTGACTGCAATAGACCAGTTCCATTTTTGCTGCAAAAAATAATGAATATAATTAAATGAAATAATTAAATATTTAAATGAAATTAAAAATTGAAATAAATTAATTTAAGTAAGAAAGAAAATAACTTACCGCAAAACATTTGAACCAAGTCCTCCGAACGTGGTCCGGTGTAAGGGACCAGTTCGGATGAGGCTCCCGGAAGTTTGACCTTATGATGTTTGCGACGCTCCGTCCCAAGCGATTATCTGTTGGAAACCTATATAAAAAAATTGAAAATTCATGATTAATGTTAGATGAAAATATATACAATTAAAATTTCATATATATGGAAAAAATCATAATTAAAATTACCAGAGCGTGTTTGGTGGTCGATCTGGATCGATGATAGGTAAACCTTCTCGGCCCGGCATTTGGAGAAGATCTTCCACTGTGTATCTAGCGTAGGGAGCATCCGGTGGCACAAGCAAATCCGGATGGACACCCGGAGGAGGAGGCGGAGCAGCTTCATGGACTGGAGGATGTTGCTGCTGATGTTGTTGCTGCTGCTGCTGATGATGATGATGATCATCATGATGCTGCTGCTGATGATCATGAAGCTGATGCAGATGATGATCATGATACTGCTGATGATCATCCTGCTGCGGATAGTAGGGAGGCACGACGTCAAACTCATCAAGAGGCTGCTGCGGTGGCACAAACGGAGGAGGAGGCACATAAGATGGTTGAGTGCCTTGGGCCGCGGTCTCAGGGACGACAAACTCTCGGGCTGTGCCAGAGGTAGTAGCTGATGGATCCGACGACGACGAGCCGAGAAATGTTTCGCCGTAAGAAACAGTTTGGCTTCGTCTCGCTGCGTGATTTCTTAATCTCTTTCTCCCGGCCATATCTACAGATACAAATAAAAATTATGATTAGAAACATAATCATGTGCTAATTATCTAATATAAATAATCTAATAATATGTTAAACCATTTCCAAACCATATAATTATCTAATAAATAATCTAATTATGATTAGAAACATAATCATGTGCTAATATATTATCTAATATAAATTAATTCCAAAATAATTTTAAAAGTAATTAAATACTAATTATCTAATATTAATAATCTAATCATGTGCTAAACCATTTTCATACCTAATCTAATTACCACCTAAACTAACCACCTAAACTAACCACCTAAACTAAAAACTAAAACTAAAACGAAAAAAAAAAATACCTGAAGAGAGGGAAAGTGGTGGCTAGTGAGAGAGTATAGTGAACAACCAAGTGAGCTCTGCTCAACGAGTTTATATAGGGATTTACCTTTGGTCGTAATGTGGTCGTAAACTACTTCCATATTACGACCAAAATGAATTTACCACCAATTAGGGACCACCTTTTACGACTAATCAGCATCCACTAGTGACGACGTTACGACCAATTAGATTCTATATATATTTACGACCACTTAGAGTCCAACATTTACTTTAACTTAACGACCAATAAGAATCAACAGAGGTTTACGACCACTTCGGGACCAAAGTTTTACTTCTACTTTACGACACAAGAAGGTCAAATTCAAACATTACATCCCATTTACCACCAAAAAAAAAGTCATGAAAAAAAATAATCCTAAGAAAATGTATAAATACCTTAGGCAAATGTTCCAGATAGAAATATTTCAAATCTACTGGAAGCATTTGTCTAAGATATTTTTACAAATTTCTTAGGCAAAAACTAAACTATATGTCATTTAAAAAGAATTTTGTGTTTTGATGTTTAAAGAAATAGATGTTTTAATTTGTTTGTGTTTTGCATTTCCAATTTCGAATGGGACTTGGTATTTATAGGGAAATTTAACGACCAAAAAGGGACTACTAGTCATATACGACCAGGGAAGGACCAACTGTTACGACCAGCCTGGGACCACCAGTGTTTTACGACCAAAAAGGGACCACATGTCTTTTACGACCAAACAGGGACCACATGTGGTTTTACGACCAGACAGGGACCAACTTTTACTACCAGCCTGGGACCACCAGTGTTTTACGACCAAAAAGGGACCACATGTCTTTTACGACCAAAAAGGGACCACATGTGGTTTTACGACCAAAAAGGGACCACATGTCTTTTACGACCAAAAAGGGACCACATGTCTTTTACGACCAAAAAGAGACTACAGTTGTCTATACCCCAAACCCCAAACCCCAAACCCCAAACCCCAAACTTCAACCTTAAACTTCATAAGTATATATCAGAAATTAAATTCTTAATTAATATTAAAAAATACTGAAACTCTAAAAGTATTAATTATACAAAACTTCAAAAACATTAATACAATACAAAATACATATATATATATATATGTTATTACTCGTCATCATCTTCTGAACCATCATCTATTTCATCATTTTCTTCAAATTCATCTTCATTGCCTTCATCCGCTAAATCATCTGGAAGATCTTCATATCCTAGGTTCTGAGGATCAACAAGTAAAATTTCATCAACAGGTTGTTCAGGCACTGCCACTTCGTTAGCGGCATCTCCTTGCAAAGGCGGTTGTTCATCGTCACTCACTACACGACCCCAAGGTGTAACTTTAATAGCGGCTAACCAGGATATTCCAGATTGTCTAATCCGCGGATATGGAATAAAACAAACTTGGTCTGCTTGAGCTGCCAAGATGTAGGGCTCAAATTTGTTGTACCTCCGTCTTGAATTGATATCCACAACTCCAAATTTGTTATACCGAATACCCCTATTAACCGTCGGGTCGAACCAATCACATTTGAAGAGGACACATTTCATCTTCACTAATCCAGGGAATTCCACCTCGATGATCTCTTGCAAAATTCCGTAGAAATCTGTTTCGCCTTTTACACATACTCCATAGTTCACCGTTGCTCGACGACTTCCATACTCGTAAGTGTGAAAAGTGTAACCTCGTGTGAAATACATAGGTGATGTGGTCACCTTAGCAATTGGACCTTGTATCAATTCATGAACCCACGCACTATAGTATGGATCATCATACTTAACCTGTACATGTATAAGTGGTTTAATTCATAGTTAAAATAACATTATATATATATTAATTATATATATGTTGGTTTACCTGTGTTTTTAACCACTGCACAAAGTGTTGATCTTTCCTTTTGTTGAGATCATTAATTGATATTCCTGGTAAAGCTTCTTCAACTTGTGCAACGAAATCGCTGTTTTAACAAAGGATAGATCATCAAATATTAATTAAATATCATATCAAACATGTAATTTTATAACTTATATAATTAATTACCTTTCAAATTCTTGCATCTCCTCGCAATTAAGAAGTATATATGTGTGGGCACTATGAGCATCTTCTGTACTTGACCACCAAACTTCTTTTAGTTTTCCACCTAGACGTCCAATCTGACAGAATATGTCAGGAACATCCTTTTCAATATAAGTCGGAATAACACCACCATCGTCATATCTACTCGGAGCCCGTTTTCGTGTACGGACTTTTGAGCCAAAGTAGTACGAAGTAAAGTGAGATGTTTCCTCATTCAAGCTCCCAGCAACTATTGAACCTTCCACCCTAGCATGATTTTTTGCTTTCCCTTTTAAATATTTCATGGATCGCTCGTAGGGATACATCCATCCGTTATGTACCGGTCCACGTAGCAATGCCTCGTGTGGGAGATGGAGAACTAGATGTTCCATGACGTCAAAAAAGGATGGCGGAAAAATTTTCTGAAGATTACACATCAAGATCGGGATATTATCATCAAGTTGACTGATGATATCTTCAGTTAATGTACGTGAGCTGAGATCCCTGAAAAAAGCTCCAATACCTGTTAATCCAATTGCATATTAATAAGCTATAATACTCCGACATGCAAATATGTTATATATTTAAACGAAAAGTTACCTGCAAGTGCTTCGTGAACATTGTTTGGAAGCAACTCCGCAAAGGCAAATGGTAGAAGTCGTTGCATAAATACATGACAGTCATGACTCTTCATCCCAGAAAACTTTTGTCCCTGCTCAACACATCTAGATAGATTTGACACGTATCCATCGGAAAACTTCACATCTGATGCCACCCACTTGAACAACGCCGCCTTCGCTTCTGCTGACAATCTGAAAATAGGAACTGGAATTTTCCCATCGCTTTTAATATGCAGCTCACTCCTACAACATAACCCAGGCAAATCCAACCTCGAGTTCTTGTTATCTTTTGTCTTCCCGGGTACATTCAGTAATGTATTTATGATGTTCTCAAAGAAGTTCTTCTCTATATGCATCACATCTAGATTGTGTCGCAACAGTAAATCCTTCCAGTATGGAAGTTCCCAGAATATACTCTTTTTGTGCCAGTTATGCTGTGTACCGTAACCATCAGCCATATTTGCAGGAGTATGCCAATTACCTCCTCTCTTGACTGTTTCTTGTGCACCATAGTAATCGATATCTTTCTCAATTTCCTCTCCAGATAAATAAGGAGGTGCGGTGTCCCGTACAACCACTTTTGCCTTGAATAACGTTCTGTTTCGTCGATACGGATGGCTAAGAGGGAGAAATTTCCGATTTTCATCAAACCAAGAAGTCTTTCTACCATGCTTCAGTTGAAATGCGCTAGTGCTTCCCATACAATAAGGACATGCTAGTCTCCCATGCGTAGTCCAACCTGATAGCATCCCATATGCTGGAAAGTCACTGATAGTCCACAGAAGAACGGCTCGCATTGTAAAGTTGGTTCTCGTTGAACAATCATATGTTTCCACCCCTGTTGACCACAATTCTTTCAATTCTTCTATCAGAGGTTGTAAGAAAACATCGAGGGACCGCTTTGGATGCTTAGGCCCAGGTATCAATATACTCATGAAAAGGAATTCTCTTTGCATACACATCTCTGGTGGAAGGTTGTATGGTGTCAAGATGACTGGCCAAAGTGAGTATTGCCTTCCAGACATTCCAAAAGGACTAAATCCATCTGTGCATAATCCAAGATAAACATTGCGGATGTTGCTTGCAAAATCCTTGTGCACAGAATTCAAGTGTTTCCATGCTTTTGCATCTGAGGGATGATTGATCTCGCCATCCTTCTGAGTATGTTCTGCATGCCATCTCATCGCTGCCGCAGTCTTTTCAGATTGATATAGTCTCTTCAGCCTATCCGTAATAGGTAAGTACCACATCCGCTGGTACGGTACCCTAGTTCGTCCACGTCCTTGTGGTTTATATCGTGGCTTCTTACAAAATCGACACTCCAACAACTCTGCATCTTTCCTCCAGAAGATCATACAGTTGTCTATACAGACATCTATCATCTCTGAAGGTAAACCAAGACTATGAACCAATTTTTGAATCTCATAATAAGATTCAGCACTCACATTATCTTCAGGCAAATACTCTTTAAACAACTCCGCCCATGCATCCATACAAACTTCAGGTAAGTTATAATCAGTTTTGATATTCATCATCCTAGCTGCCAATGATAACTTAGAAAGACCATCTCTACAACCTTCATAAATTGGCTGATTAGCAGCAGCTAACATGTCATAAAATCTTTTGGCTTCCAAGTTAGGTCCTTCTACATTTTCTACTCCCACCTCTACATTTTCTACTTCTGCAGCAATTACTGGATTTGTTTCACGAAATGCATCAGTAACCATTTCATGCATCCTATCATGATGATCTACCACCTGATCCTCCGAAGGTAAATGTTGTGATCTATTACGAATATTTTCAAACTGATTACTACTACTAGCTTCATTCATACTATCACCTTCTCCATGATGAAACCAAATGTAGTAATGTGGAGTAAATCCTCTATTAACTATATGCTTCCAAACCGTTTCACTAAGAGCAAATTTTGAATTCTTGCATTTAACACATGGACAAAACATTTTACCCGTTTCCTTCGTGAGAGACGTGTTTCCGGCCTGGTACATGAATATTTCTGCCCCGTTGAGGAATTCCGATGTCACTCTTCCCTCAGAATCTTTATGTGTATACATCCAACTTCGAAGCTCATAAATATCTCGAGACATTTTTTACTCTATATATCTTGTTTCCTTTGTTTTTGGAAAATCTTGTTTAATTTTTTTTCTGTGTAACTAAAAAATGTAAGATGAGATTGTATTTATAGGCAAATTTCGAAAATGGTAGGTGGGGAATGTTACCACAAATTTACGACCAAAAATATGTTACTTCGAATAAACTACCATGTGCATGTAATTTGGTCGTTAATTCGAAGCTACAAATTTGGTCGTAACTCCGTAGTCAACTAACTTCTACTTTACGACCACTATTTCTTTTGGTCGTAAATTAGAGGTTAATTTACTTTGGATTTACGACCAACGTCTGTGGTCCCACTTTTACTTCGGTTTTACGACCAATATCTCTTTGGTTGTTAACTGGTCG